>NWSH02000571.1:8872628-8889505 GCA_002382865.2 Heliothis virescens
TCTGATATATAAGCTATATGTCTGCCAAGTTTCATCTAAATCCGTCCAGTGGATCCTGAGATTAGCGTGTGCAAACAGACAAACAAACATTCAAACATGCAAACAGACAAAAAATTTTTTTCGAATTTTTACTCTTCTTTCAATTCCTAATAACCCTACATATTTTGTTTTGTAAAAATATTTAATGTACAGACACGATTTTTTTACTGTTTTATTATATGTGATAGAAGATAGATATAGATATAGATTCGTAACGTATTATTTCATATTACAAGTATAACTGTTACAGATTACGATACTTGTCTGTTATTTTTAGCACAGCACTACAAATATAAAGCGATGACATGACATGAAACATGAAATGACATAACCTTGTAATGGCGCAGTATAGATTTAGAAAATATTGTTTACCAAATTATTTGATACTCAGTTTGGCACAAAATTATAACATTCATTGATTATTGATATAATAATGTTGTTTTAATGCTCATCAATTTTTAAAACGGTAAACAATAAGCAAAAATATTTTTTTATCGTAACTGCAACGCCATTACAAAGTTACGTCGTCAGTTCAATCGCGATGTGTCAGAAACGCATTCTCTGAGCGGCCGAACTTTAGTTGGAACGCAACTTTATAACGAATAAAAAATATATTTGGATCTTACCATCAAATGTATTTTTTTGAATATTTTAAAATAGCCCCAAAATATAGCTTCAGGATTTGGCTTGGATTAAGGGATCATAATCATGAAAATTTCCCTCTTTTAAAATCTCCAAGATTAAGTGATGAAATTGGGGTTCCGTAAACTAGGTCAAGTGTAAGTCGAGATTAATATTGATTGATGTTGTTTTTGTTATGTTTCTTTTTCGTAGAGAACCGTTTTCTGAAGGTGTAAAAATATTTGTGAATGATATTAAGACCGAAGTTGTTTAATAACTAGGACCAGTTTCACGGGACAAAGCTATCTGACACATATGTGCCATGTTGTGTGTTTTTAATTTTCACTCAATTTCATTTTTTTATGTCGTGATCTGTCAGATACTCTGGAATCTATGAAACCTGCTAAACTCAAAAAAACTAAATATCGCTAATTTTATATTCGTCCGAGTTATTAGTGTCCCAGTGTGCGATCACGAGAGCAGAGACTTTAATTCTATTAAAAAAATCCTAATTTGTTAAATATCATTAAAACTCATGTTCAACAGTAAAAACCAACCACTAAACAAACAAAGCACTCAATATTTCACAAGTACACACAAACAAGAAAAAACTTCCCACCACTCAACCCTAAAAAGCGAGTGTAAAACAAAATACAAAAATTATTCCGACTTGTTACATTTGAAACATTTTTGCCACAAGGCCTTGGGGCTTAGCCGCTTGAAACTCATCCGACCAATTAGTTGACGTGTATGTCTGAGCGTACACGGATTTTAATTATTTGCATTTCGCCATGATGGGGGTTAAGTTCGTTTTTTAGGGTTCCGTACCTAGAGGATAAAACGGGACCCTGTTACTAAGTCTCCTCTGTCCATCTGTCTCCAGGCTGTATCACATAAACCGTGATGGCTAGAAAGCTGAAATTTTCACATATGATGTATTTCTATTGCCACTTTAACAACATACATGTATAACACAACATATTAAGGGGGGTCCCCATAGAATAAACGTGTGAAACCGCAAATTATAACTTTGTTATTCATATATTTATATGAAAAATAAAGTTATTTTTTGTTGCCTAAATGTCCAATCCAAAATGTCTGTATTTTGGCTAGTTGTATGTAGGTAATAGATACGTTCATTTTTAACACGCTTTTATTAGCTTGTATCTATGTATGTATGTAACGGAATCTTTGAGCTTAATTTTCACTGGTGTTTATAAGTCTGATCAACTTGGACCTTTGCATACGTATCAAGGACCGATGACAATGCATTATTGACAAAGTAAAAAGCGTGGGGTGCATTTTACTTCATTTTCATAACATTTCTCTTATAGCACCCCACGCTTTTTACTTTGAATTGAATTATTTTGTTAATAACTTAAATTTTATTATAATGTTTATTTGAGGTAATTAATTATGATTGATTGTCCGACCTTCTACTACTGTAATAAAAACTCTTTGTCATTAAAAATTATTTTCTACTTTTTAGTTCAGTTAGCAATAAAAGCGTGTTGTTTTAGTTTTTTTAAACTATTATTTTCTAATAGATAATGGTACGGAGCCCTTCGTGCGCGAGTCCAACTCGCACTTGTTTTTTTTTTAACTTTTCCGTGTAAAAGGGGGAAACATGTCAAAAACTGGATGGAAAAGCGACCCACAAAGGATTGTTGGAAATTAGCACAGACGAAGCTTGGCACAAAGGGGGCCTATAATTCCATTTGAACAATGGGAGGGTTTTAATGAAATAAGTCGGTGAAGAATCTGGTGGACTGATGTCAAATAGTTTCTGAACTATTGAACCCCTTCATTAGAAGTTTTGCTTTATAGAAATGCCTCGATGATGCTTCTGGTATAGTAGTACATCTATCAAGCAATTGAATATGATCTCCAACAAACAAACAACGGAGACTGTTTTCTAAACTAATATAACAGAGAGGAAACGTTTTTTTTTTGTTCGTAGCCTAATGGCTCCGAAAGTACTGAACCGATTTCAAAAATTCTTTCACTGTTAGGAAGCTGCTCCATTTCCGAGTAACATAGACTATATTTTATCCGGGTTCGGAAAGAGGTTGCCCCGAAACTCGGGTGAAACAGCGGAAAATCGGTTAGTTTATAATGAAGTAGATTTGTCATACCTTATAATATTGATTAACCAGCAAACCTGTCTTCAAATGAGAATCAAACCTACCTGCCGGGGCTGCGGGTTGTTCGAAAGAGTTACCGCGGCCCTGGCACACAAAGGGCTCCCGAAGGAACACGGTGGGTTTTAGTCAGTAAAAGTCTAACACTCCCTCCCTCACGCTGTCACCCACAGCGGGAGGGGTCATCTGATGATTTCCCATCGATAAAAAAAGAGTCAAACCTACAACACTCCCCGACGGATATGAACTCTTTTTATAATTAAAAAGTCTTAACAAAAACAAATTAATCCGTCAGCCCATTTTCCTATGCCATTGTACAGATGACAGCAGGTCAACCTACCCGAATCTGTAAAATTTTACCAACCGAACATCAACCTTCCGCTATTGTGATAAGGTTGACAATTTATTGAAGAAATTTGACAGATTGTGGTAACTTGATGTGCTGTCTGTACCCTAACGAGTCTGCGGGTACTCCTAAAGTAATTTCCCATGTACTTGTAGGTAGTGTGTACTCGAAAATTTCATATTTGTCTTAAGTAAGCCTTTGTGCCTTCGCGACAAAGTGTTGTTTAAAACGTGTAAGAGTTTTAATTTCTTCAATGTGGGTGGAATGGGGTTTTTCATGTATGCGGTATTGTCTTTTGTTGCTGTTTAAAATCTTTTACGTGTTTTGGTGAATTTTTGTTTCCTTGAGTATATATTATACTTATCATGCTTTTTAACCCTTACGGAACAAAGGGATCTGTCTTTCTGTATTTGGCTCTCGAACGGATGAATTCAATATATAGTTCTTTTGTATTAAAAGTGTTGTGAGATAAATTTTATGAATGTCTTATTAACCTTTTAACAATGGTGTGGGGTGTAAGTGAGGTGAATGACCGAATGTCTGCAAATATGATCTATTGGCGTTTCAAATGAAAGGGCATCACATCACGTGCACATTACAAAATAATGTTAATAGAAAATATAATGAATTGTTTACCACCATTATTGTAATTTAAACAAAACTTTGCAATATTTTGACACAACTCAAACAATGCGTGTAATTCATCTTAATTAAGATTCAGTCGTAGTCACAAGTGTGATACACCCGCGTCAAAATTTACAATCTAATTTATTTGCCTTCATAAACGTGGGACTTTCATGATGTGGAAACTAAGTCATACTCTCTGCCAGCTATACACATAAACAAAGCGTTATTTATTTATGTCAACAACTGTATTTTATCCCAGGTCGGCCATTTTTAGGGTTCCGTACCCAAAGGATAAAATGGGATCCTATTACTAAGGTTACGCGGTCCATCCGTCTGTTTTCTTGTGAATCATGATAGTTAAAAGCTGAAACTTTCACAGATGATGTATTTCTGTTGCCGCTTTAACTACAAATACTGAAAACTAGAATTAAATAATGATTTTAATCTAAAACGCTGGCGGGAAGTTTTAGACAACTTCCTCGCTGACTGGCTTCAGCATGCTTCAGATAGAGAATAATGGAAGGCTTTGAGGAAGGCCTTTGCCCAGCAGTGGGACAATATACGCTAAAGAAAAAAAAATTTTTTTTGTACGGACCCTCCCTGCGCGAGTGCGACCCGCACTTAGCAGCTTTTTTATAAAACAAAATTCGGACACAATTTATCATGCTATGTAGGTATACTGTATACAGCCAGGGTACATTGCCACAGGGGTAAGTTGTCATATGATTTCAACCCTTCATGTTAAATTAACGCTTCGTTTGCGATAATTTGTACGAGTGTATGAAATGACAACGGGGTTTTTTCCGTACCTTTTTTTTGTTTTTATTCAGGTTATATTTTTTTCGTAAAATGGCCTGTCACAATTGTAATTAATGAGTTTGTTTGCGGGTGGGAGTTTCTTTTGTTTTTATTTTTGATATGTTATGTTGTGGAGCGATCGGGTTTCGGGTTAATATTGTATGTTGGACAAATGATATCTACTCGTATGATGGTGTTTTTTTTTTCTTGTAGCTGTAAGAGGGTTAATTAACTCCCTATTTTGAATGAAAAAGTTTGATAAAAGGAACAAGTTCCAATGTTTCCCCGTATCATATTATGAAATGTAGCATTAGCCAAAACATAACAAACTAAAATGTATAACTTATATTAGTTTAGTGAATGTAGCAAATTCCATTACTTTATATTTATTTTGGCTACATTTCAATATTTAAATGCATTTGTAAATCCTTGCAGCAAAGTTTTCACATATGCACAGCTTAAACCGCACTCATAAATTCAGACACTAAATATTAATGCTAAAATTAAATTCAAATAAAACTGGAAAAGCACTTAATATTCCTTCATGTAATCCCAACAGACGGCATTATTCAATACACAAAACATCAAAATTTAACCTTATATCAAGCTGAGTAAAGTTGAGAATTCACTTTGTCTAAGTAGTTGTTAAAGAGCAAACATTTATTTGAAATTAAACCTTATTGCCCACACGATACAGCGGACTATTAAGTACAGTAATGTGGATGTTAACACTTCTGTGATGCAAGGTAGATGAATTCCTAACGCCAAAGACATAAGGTTGAAGTTTCTTTGCCACAATCAACGTATTGTAAAATTGGCGGCGAACGCCACCCAAGCGGCAAATTCAAATAAGGAACTAAGGAGTTCTCGTTAAGGTAAAGTTTCGTGGGACTTCTGATAGTTTCGGACCAATTTCTGTGTTGTATGGCGAGGGTGATTTAAATTCAAATGACTTTCATATGCCTTTCTATTTGTGACTTGTTGATTTTGATTACGATCGGAAAATGTAAGCCATATTGACTAAGGTTTGTATTTCATATTTATTGATTTCAGCTTTTAATGTTTTCTTTATAAAACCTGGTAAAAGGAGATTTAAATGGAAAGCTCGAACGAGATGTTTGTTGTTGACTCTGTTCGTGCAAACATTAATAAATCCAAAGTAAATTTTAAGCCGTATCAATATTACCGTTTGGAATGATGCTATGGTTTTCTTAAATATACATCAAAGAAAGGAGCTTGGATTACTTTCCGATGTGTTCATTACAGCTTTCATATTTGTTCAGTTTCATTGATATTAGCAAAACGCGATTCCTTTTGACTGTTTTTATGGTGCATTTGGCTATAATCGCCGTTTACTTTTAATATCTGTACTAAAGCTGAAGAGTTTGTTTGCTTTAACGCGCTTATTTCTGCAGCTACTAGTCCGATTTGAAAAATAAAATCAAAGTAATCTTTTGCCTTGAGACATCCCATTACCGATAGAGGTTACTTTTTATCCAGGTCCGCTAAGTAGTCATCATGGGACACTGGTGAAACTGCTGATGGAAGCTAGTTTAGGATAACAGAAGCTTCATAGAAGTTTCTCTTAACCAGAGACAGGCAAAATACCATATATGTCATACATTTTACTAATTGGATTAAAGAACTATCGGTTTATAGAAATAAACAAGTATAACCTGTGAAGTTCCCACTTTCTTAACAAGGATAAAAGTAACAGTCAAATCAAAAATAAATCTCTAAGGATTGATAGACGAAAGCTCAATAAATCACTCCAAGAACAGCAAGAATATTCCTAAACACCACCTCCCCAAATCTTGACTCTGCCAATGAATAAGTGGGGTCTTGAATCAGGAATTTAATATTCTGACCTTAAGTAGCTATCGTTCATCATAAACAACAAGTGATCCGTTTTAATGCCGTTCACCGAAACTGTTCATAATATTGTGCTGCGTAAAATAATCGCATGCATTATTCATGGCCGCCAAAACAGTACTGATATTTTGTTTCTCATTGCAGGAGATTGATGGCCGTTTAGCTTTTTGCTTCGTTTCGCTAATTTTAGGCGTATTTGGTTCAAGTTTAAGAATTTTTGGTGATTTTGTTTTGGACTGGGATAAATGTGGCCGGTTAAAATATTGGGCTGACTGGCTCATATTCATAATAAGATAAACGTTTGAGAATTGATACCAAAGCAAAGTAGAATCTTGATTCTAGGATTATACCAAAAAAAGCTGTTCAAACGTCCGATCACGTAATCGACTGCCACTGAAATTTGCCCTTAGTCATACCACTTGCGGCACGTGTCATTCAACAAATATAACGTAATTTCTTTCTTAGATCTCAAATCTTGCAATAAATCAAAATTGTGCATATTTTTCACCCTGCGCATGCTTGCGTCAAATAGCTGATTCAGGGTAGCAAAATTATGTGACGCGAAGTACATTGTACTCACTATTATCTAATCCATTGTTAATACAAACTTAATACGGGTCTCCTGATTTAGATTCCGCGAGGGTAGCTGTAGAATTAGGGCTCTAACTATATTACATCGGCATCTGGTGTCACCTTTAGATCGTATCTTGTTTTAAGTGTTAGGAGATAAGAGAAAGCGGGTGTAATAATGTCTTCTAGATCTTTCGATGGTGGTTCTCGAAGATCAGCTAGCTGTTTAGGACATATTATAATGCACCTGTGTCTGCGCAAATGCCTGTGCACTATAATATGTCCTGCGCAGCTGGCTGATCTCCTTATATGAGAACAGCCGCTGTAGCCGCCGTGGTATAGCTTAGCTGTAATATTCATCATTTCATTCATCATTTGTGCAGACACAGGTGCACTCCCTATTCCCTCAATCTCATAGTGCGATGGGACGGCAATCAGACACGACCAGGGAGAGATAAGGATGTTGTCAAAATCTATAGTTGTATTGTCATTGAGAAAATAGCTACTGTTAATTTTAAAGGATCTGGAAAAGAGTTTGATATAAATATAGCTTTAGTTTTTTAAGCAGTTATTTGAAAAGAAAGTTGGAAACCAATTTGGTGGGATTCGTTTAAGATAGGAAAAAACTGTTGATTCTAAATAAAAAAGCTTATAATTGAGCTTTGATATAGATTTGCGAGGATCCTCATTGTTCTTGCATAAACTTCCAATTCAATAACAATCACTGTATTAATCATAAATCAAACGAACCAATTTGTCAACTACCCGCTAAAGTTTATGTTTGAACCCCCACTTAACCCTCAGCGTGGAGTCGCGATGATGAATATTCATACAGAGCATTATTACGCTTGTTTAGCGGAACACTAAGTTGTTTGTAGCAATTAATATCGTGAACAACTAGCGCCATTTTGTTTTCTTTGAAGTGCGACGAAAGGGGGGATGAAGTAGATTTATTTGAAGGAAGCAATTTTCTGAAAATATCTTGCTAATCTATAAATAGAGGTGCTATTTTTATCACCGGGCTGTGCAACTAGGAAAGACCTTTTCGATTGCATAAAAAACATTGATAAAAACCGTAGTATTGATAAAATCAAGAAATATTGACGATCTGATTGATCTTTTGTAGGATTCTGGACCATCCGAGATATATTCGTCATATCTCAGAAAGCGTATCTCAGAAATTATAATTTTACTAATTTTGTCGTCCTCTAACTACAAAAGCAAAAAGAGATAAAAAAGAAGTAATGTTATCTGATGTGGTTTTTTTCGTTAATAGCTAGTTTTATCAGTACAATCAATGGATTTACCATTCCATTAATCTACACTGCCGTATCCAATCTCAACCTTAGCAGTACGTACTTTATCTACCATCTCAGCATCACCCGTCACCTCCTTACTAAGCGCATCTAATGATTTACACCAGACTGACAGTTGCTAGCGTCCGCCATTTAATTGCACCGCGTGTCTCCTCTATGATCTATGGCCCGACGATAGTGTTACGTGGACTCATTACACGATACAAATAGAACGAGTTATGTCACTTATCTGCGATTTGGTGAGCTGTCATGGTTGATTGTCAAATGTTTTTGTGGTTTCTGTTAAGGACTTGAAATAATCAGCGTCGTCATTTTTGGGGGTATTTGAAATGTCTCTTCTTGTTTCATATTCCTGATCTCTGGGTTAACTTCCTCTTCGTCTGTCAAATATACAAAGAACATCAAATGCTCTTGTCTTAGCTTCAATTTTGTTTAGACCACCTTTACCTTCACCACTGTTTCCTGAGGTCACACCTGCCTCTCGTAGCTACTCGAAGAATGTGCAGTTTCCCAACAGTAAGAGGTTTTTCGGTAGTTTCGGAAAATATTTGTATGGAAATATTGGTTAAGAATTGAATGATTATTATCTTATTTTAATAGATCTCTTATTGTTATTAAAGCTTAAGTTTACGATGCCCCTGACTGTCATTCTGACTCCAATTCCTCAGAACATCACAGGCCATGACAGATGACCACTAAACTCAAGTGGGGGTAACACGTAGTAAACTGCTGATTTATGTTCAGAGCTCGAATGATTTATAGACATGCACCTCCGTTTTAACTGTTGTACTTATTTATGGTATATCTACAGGTAGTGCTTTTGTTCTTTTATTGAAATACCTTTCATATCTATCGTTTGTAGATTTTGGACTACGAAGAAGTTTGTCTAGTCTTGCCAACTGCAAGGTCTTTTTGATATAAACTTTTAACTTTGGCTTTGTATTGTGTTATAAACCTTTGGCCCATTCATTGAAATACCTCAAAACTGAACTACATTCGTCCTACAATAGGGTTACTATGTGGTTCTCCGATTCTACAGGAATCCCGAGGTAACTCTTCCCGAACCCGAATAAGAAAAAGCCTATGGCCTATCTCAGGCTCTGCACTGTATAACCGTTTTAACCGATTCAGTAGCTTTGCCGTGAAAGCACGACAGACAGTTACGTTTACATTTATAACATTATGTAGTAGTCTTATACCATGTCTAACGNCTGCGCAAATGCCTGTGCACTATAATATGTCCTGCGCAGCTGGCTGATCTCCTTATATGAGAACAGCCGCTGTAGCCGCCGTGGTATAGCTTAGCTGTAATATTCATCATTTCATTCATCATTTGTGCAGACACAGGTGCACTCCCTATTCCCTCAATCTCATAGTGCGATGGGACGGCAATCAGACACGACCAGGGAGAGATAAGGATGTTGTCAAAATCTATAGTTGTATTGTCATTGAGAAAATAGCTACTGTTAATTTTAAAGGATCTGGAAAAGAGTTTGATATAAATATAGCTTTAGTTTTTTAAGCAGTTATTTGAAAAGAAAGTTGGAAACCAATTTGGTGGGATTCGTTTAAGATAGGAAAAAACTGTTGATTCTAAATAAAAAAGCTTATAATTGAGCTTTGATATAGATTTGCGAGGATCCTCATTGTTCTTGCATAAACTTCCAATTCAATAACAATCACTGTATTAATCATAAATCAAACGAACCAATTTGTCAACTACCCGCTAAAGTTTATGTTTGAACCCCCACTTAACCCTCAGCGTGGAGTCGCGATGATGAATATTCATACAGAGCATTATTACGCTTGTTTAGCGGAACACTAAGTTGTTTGTAGCAATTAATATCGTGAACAACTAGCGCCATTTTGTTTTCTTTGAAGTGCGACGAAAGGGGGGATGAAGTAGATTTATTTGAAGGAAGCAATTTTCTGAAAATATCTTGCTAATCTATAAATAGAGGTGCTATTTTTATCACCGGGCTGTGCAACTAGGAAAGACCTTTTCGATTGCATAAAAAACATTGATAAAAACCGTAGTATTGATAAAATCAAGAAATATTGACGATCTGATTGATCTTTTGTAGGATTCTGGACCATCCGAGATATATTCGTCATATCTCAGAAAGCGTATCTCAGAAATTATAATTTTACTAATTTTGTCGTCCTCTAACTACAAAAGCAAAAAGAGATAAAAAAGAAGTAATGTTATCTGATGTGGTTTTTTTCGTTAATAGCTAGTTTTATCAGTACAATCAATGGATTTACCATTCCATTAATCTACACTGCCGTATCCAATCTCAACCTTAGCAGTACGTACTTTATCTACCATCTCAGCATCACCCGTCACCTCCTTACTAAGCGCATCTAATGATTTACACCAGACTGACAGTTGCTAGCGTCCGCCATTTAATTGCACCGCGTGTCTCCTCTATGATCTATGGCCCGACGATAGTGTTACGTGGACTCATTACACGATACAAATAGAACGAGTTATGTCACTTATCTGCGATTTGGTGAGCTGTCATGGTTGATTGTCAAATGTTTTTGTGGTTTCTGTTAAGGACTTGAAATAATCAGCGTCGTCATTTTTGGGGGTATTTGAAATGTCTCTTCTTGTTTCATATTCCTGATCTCTGGGTTAACTTCCTCTTCGTCTGTCAAATATACAAAGAACATCAAATGCTCTTGTCTTAGCTTCAATTTTGTTTAGACCACCTTTACCTTCACCACTGTTTCCTGAGGTCACACCTGCCTCTCGTAGCTACTCGAAGAATGTGCAGTTTCCCAACAGTAAGAGGTTTTTCGGTAGTTTCGGAAAATATTTGTATGGAAATATTGGTTAAGAATTGAATGATTATTATCTTATTTTAATAGATCTCTTATTGTTATTAAAGCTTAAGTTTACGATGCCCCTGACTGTCATTCTGACTCCAATTCCTCAGAACATCACAGGCCATGACAGATGACCACTAAACTCAAGTGGGGGTAACACGTAGTAAACTGCTGATTTATGTTCAGAGCTCGAATGATTTATAGACATGCACCTCCGTTTTAACTGTTGTACTTATTTATGGTATATCTACAGGTAGTGCTTTTGTTCTTTTATTGAAATACCTTTCATATCTATCGTTTGTAGATTTTGGACTACGAAGAAGTTTGTCTAGTCTTGCCAACTGCAAGGTCTTTTTGATATAAACTTTTAACTTTGGCTTTGTATTGTGTTATAAACCTTTGGCCCATTCATTGAAATACCTCAAAACTGAACTACATTCGTCCTACAATAGGGTTACTATGTGGTTCTCCGATTCTACAGGAATCCCGAGGTAACTCTTCCCGAACCCGAATAAGAAAAAGCCTATGGCCTATCTCAGGCTCTGCACTGTATAACCGTTTTAACCGATTCAGTAGCTTTGCCGTGAAAGCACGACAGACAGTTACGTTTACATTTATAACATTATGTAGTAGTCTTATACCATGTCTAACGAATATATTTGTTGTTTACAGAGTAATGGAAACAGCTATATGGCTGGCGAGCCGCGGCGCAAACGCGAGCCGCCCGCCCGCCCCAACCACATTCTGCTCTACACCATCATCAACCCCGCCTATCCTATCACTGTGGTAAGTTTTATATGTAATATCTTCATCATCATCAACTTCAGTAATTGGCTGCTGGATTTGAACATATATGTATTAGGTATTAAATGGAACTGCACACATGCTTTACCAAATAGCAATCTTACCAAAAACTTGATTGTTTTTTCAATTAAAGTTGTTTCGTACAAAAGCATCTTAGTTTTCACGCTAGTGGTCACTAGCGTAAAAAGACTATTTTATTCAGGAGAAAGCATAAACTGTGCTAATTCTGCTTCAAAATTATTTGTAGTAATTTAAGACATAGATTGGTTAGGAAAGACCCCTGAAACTCAAAAACCATTTCTTTTTCATTATTAAGAGAAGTGTTATTTGATGACTTATTGAATTATCAAATCCATTAAACATTTACGAAGAATATGATATTTAAAAGAAACGAAAATAAGGTCTTAAGCAAATAAATAGTCTGTTTTTGTCTAATACCTATTTAAATTAAAAGCTTAATGATAGTAGACTGAACTTCAGAAAAACTTTTAACCTTTCACACAACGCTTTTAGGATAATTTCACTTAACATCAGAATTTTCTTTATACAGTCTAAAAGCATTAATGTCTAATACTCGCTAATGACTGTCAAATATTTCGAAAGCAATAAACCACAGATTGGAAAGCCGATCAATACTCAATTTAGCTTCAATCGCGAACCAATTACAACATCTTTTATTTACTAGAAAATCAGTAACTTGGGGCAACTTGTAAAGAAAGGTAAACAGGGGATTGGAAATTAATCGGTTGTAATCGTACGTGGTCGGGCAAGTTCGGTGGTACGTGCCGTCGCCGTGTCGTGTACTGTTCAACTGTTATTGCTTTTGAACTTTTGTAGGGTTGCTTTTTTTTAAAGACAAAGATTACACGATCAGTCTGGCGTCATTTTGTGACTGATCCGAATGACGGACGAAAAAGACGGTAAATATTCTGGACCGTTAATCAACCGGTTACACGACCATTCTTCCAATCAAATTTGTCATATATAAAAAATACTGCAAGTTTAACCGTCTATATGTATAATGTCAACCGGCGTCCTGGGGAGTTCTCCCGATAATCTAGCCTCCCAACAGTGAAATAAGTTTTCAAATCGGTTCTATAGTTTCGGAGCCTTTGGGTACAAACAAACAAAAAAAAATATTACCACTTTGTGTTATGTAAGTCAAGTACCTACAGAAATATAGAAGACGAAACCTAATTCTTTAAAGCAGCAATTTGACGACAAGAAAAACTAAGTAAACTAAGAATCATCAACATACATATTCCTTATTTATCTATAAATCATTCCGTCCCCATCAAAAATCTATCACGCACAAAATTCCCACAGCTGAGCATCAAACTCATGATCGATTACGTTAACAAAACAACACATAACAACACCATGTCTCCATGTCACCATGTCTTCCTGTGAATTCGGCAACTTTTCGCCATGACAAATGAACATGTATGGGGGAAGTTTACCCATAGCTTTGTAGATCAGGAGCTAGTGAATACTAGATCTCCTGTATTTTATAAAGGATGTAACTTCGTATGTGCATCCACTTATCGCGTTGTATTTGCCTTTATATTGAGGATTAGCTCTTTCCCCGCTATTCCACCCACATTTTAGAAGAACCACTTTCTGTAGCTGAGTAAAAAGTTGCCTATGTCCTTTGTCAGGCTCTAGATTATGTGTGCACCAAACTCATTTATGTATGTTGGTGCAGTAGTTTTAGCATGAAATCCGAATGAGTGACAGTTGGATATATTTTCATATCTATACTAATATTATTAAGATGAAGAGTTTGTTTGTTTGGTTGAACGCGCTAATCTCAGGAACTACCGGTCCCATTTGAAAAATTCTTTTTGTGTTATTTAGCCCATTTATCGAGGGAGACTATAGGCTACTTTTTATATGGGTGCGCGCAGTAGTTCCCATGGGAAAGCGGGTGAAACCGCGGAAGCTAGTTTATCAAATTAGTTAAGATTATATCCATACGGACTAATTTTAATATGATGGCATTCATTGCTCTCAAACAGGAAGAAGATACCATATCAAAGTTTGCACAAAGGTAATCTCATATCTTTTACAATACAGAAGGTCTGACAGCCGCTGGCTCTCACACTATTGTAATTAAGGAGAGTGGGGTACGCTAGACTGATTGGGATTTTATTGCTATTGTGATTATGTTGTTGATGTATGAAGAGTGTAATGGGGAGGTTTTGATCATAATGACCGCTTTTAGTTTAGCTTGGAGCTTGTCCCGTAGTTGAGACAGAGTTTTGTGTCTGATTGTAGACTATTATGGTGTGAGAAATGTTTTGTTGTGGTAACCAATACGGTCCCTGAGACTTATTTTATCACTGGCATTCAATGACGTAACTAGTGACTTCTTACGGTTACACAAGTGTTCCTTGGAAACATCGGTCGTTTAAAATATCGGTCACACAGTGATAGCGTAGTGTTTCAACAGTGAAAGAATTTTTCAAATCGGTATATTTGTTACGGTAAATATAAGCAATCGGAAATTATCTATAATTACCGGTAATTATAGATAATTACCAACGCACATGGTAAATGTAGTTAATTATTCACAATTACCGGTAATTATATAAAACTCCCACACGACCGTGGTAAATGTTGAGAGAATACTCTCGTTAAGGATTGAAATCCAGGTGGTTTTTATAGTAAGACCCAATATGTCCTAAATCCGTTTGTCATAAATATAACATTCAATAATAGACGTAAGACATAAAACCGTTTTCAATAAAAGTCTTAAATTTAAGTTGATTCTGAACTTGTAATTTTTTGCAGCAGGATGTTTTCTGTCACGGCTCCGGCGCTGCGGGGCTCCGGCGGTCCCACGCGAGTTTATCGTCGCAGATAGGTCTAACGCTCACCACCGCAGCTTCGGCTTGCTGGCCGGCACCGCCGGCCAGCCTCAGCCGCGTTGGCGAGTGTTACAACCACCTGCTCCTCAACTCGCGGCCCGCCTCGCCCCTCCGCGCCTACGCGATTTTGAATTACACTCTAGGGGTAGGGCAGACAAGACTGCGTGGAGTCGAATTTACAGCAATTCGTTTCTGTCATTAAAACCTAACTTTCAGCTAATATTTTAGGACTTTTTTTTCACCATAAATAAACTTTCGGAATAATACGCATTATTTAACACAATACTTATGACATTTCAATTTATATTGATTTCATTTGAACTGTTTTTATTTTAGATTCCGATGTTTGATTTCATTATTGACTACATCTACCAAAGGGGTGCGGTAATTTTATATAATTGCCGGTAAATGTGATTAATTTGAAAGTTTTTATCACCTTTACCACGAGCACAGGTAATTATGCATAGTTCCCGGTAATTATACATAATTACCGCAATATCCGCATTTACCGTGACATATTCATTTTGGAGCCTTTAGGTTAAAACAAACCTTTTTTCGAAATTTTATTAAAGATTAGACATTCAAAAAACAGGTGTGGCTAAAAAGATGTTCTTAAATTAGCCCAGTACAATATATAAAACAGATTGTTACAAAATAACAATATGCCAGCTATTTACTCAGTGCTAATGAAATAGCCTTTTCTGTGACATCCCAGCCCGTCCAATTCGCAACTCGACAACTTAATTTTTCACCTGCCTCAAAACTTTGCTGTTACCCAAAGTTGTGCAAATAGGATTTAGCCAACATGGCGTAGGTACCTAATGTACACAGTGTGTCTAGAATATTTGTTACTGAGTGTTGTATAATCTTATACAAAAACCGGCCAAGTGCGAGTTGGACTCGCGTACGAAGGGTTCCGTACCGTTATCTATAAAAAATGACCACCCTTAATATTTTATTTTTATTTTTTGTATTTGTTGTTATAGCGGTAATGGAAATACATCATTTGTGAAAATTTCAGCTTTCTAGCTATCACGGTTAATGAGATACAGCGTGGAGACAGACAGACAGAGAACGAAGTCTTTTTAATACGGTCCCGTTTTACCATTTGGGTACGGAACCCTAAAAAGAAGCATGATTAGGTACGTACATCATTACCTTGTTACTTTTAGAAGTCACATTTATGTCAAGCCACGCCGTCCTGACCTCGAGAGGTCAACATAACCCCTAACATTATACACAAAACAAACAACGAAAATCACAACCCTCAACATACGTGGGGTCAAAAGTGCCAGAGTTCAAAAACTATCCCATTCCATTGCTACCGAGTGTAATGGTATGTACAATGGCGTGGCTTCAAAACGCAACAGGTTCGTTGCGTACCATTGAGGGTTAAATTAGTGTACTGTATTGTTTTGTTTTGTGTGGCAATGGGCTTTTGTTACCCTAGCGATGGAGGGTTATACTTGAATTGTTTAGAGGAAAGTAAGCGCATAATTACGTTTAATGTGATAACTTAGACTTTCGTTTCTCGAGATTTTTAGTCACCATAATAAACTAGGTTTTACCTACACTCGGTTTCACGCGTCCTTCGTTTTTTTTTTACGATGGGAAATCATCAGAATGACCACTCCCGCGGGGCCTGACGCTAGTGGGCCCCGCGGGGGGTATCACACGTCCTGTGGTCTTAATTTGAGCACTGAAATAATTATTTAAATTTGATTAGCAGTTTCTGAAATAATCACGTTCAAATAATTAAACTCGTTAATTAGAATTTTATTAAATTGCTAACGAAAGCGCTATTAAAAGGTACACTCCGAGGAATAATAAAGGAGCGCGGAATACCTTATTAGTTTAGTTTACAAATATTAAAAACTAAATTGATCTCTATCAGTTTTCGTCAAAGACAATCTTATAATAACTTCACAAAAGTTTCTAGCTATCTAGATAAATACCTACATAATGTAACAATTTCACTAACAATAGTATCCCACCAAAAACATTCTGTAAAAAACTAGCCAATTCTCGCTGAAGCTGCTTG
>NWSH02000571.1:8889605-8903461 GCA_002382865.2 Heliothis virescens
TTTCACGAGTACTGCAACTAGTTTCGTGAAATTTATTTCAACATGCATGATAGTAGTGTCATAGTGTAAATTCGGCTTAATTGATTACATTTTTACATGAGATCTTAAACTAAAAAAAAACTTGCTTATAGGAGTGTGTTCCTCGCGAAAATAAACATCCATTCATAACACAATCTAAAAATAAACGTAAAACAATAAAAATACTTGACTAACAAAATGTATAAGAAACTTTTCCTCTTTATGAGAACTTTAACATCAAGTGGCTAGCCGTATTGTTAGCACAAACGTAATCTACTTATAATAGCAACAATATGAAAACTTGTGAACATTCAAACTCGAGAATTGCTGGCAAGGGAACGGGATTAAAAATGTTAATTTGCTACTTGATCTTCTTGTTTTTATAGAAGTTAATTATCACAATAGAATTACCGCGGCCTAGGAACACAAAGGGCTGTAGAAGGAACACGGTGCGTTTTAGTCAGTAAGAGTCTGACACTCCCTCACGCTGCACCCACAGCGGGAAGGGGTCATTTGATGATCTCCCACAAAAGGAGCTTGTGGTTAGCAGTCGTACTGGTCGATTGGTCGGTTCATGAATGATGAGCAGAGCAAAAAGTCTGACAACCTATCCTAGAAGGGGTCTGGTTGCCCGGGTAATTGGCTCGAGGAGGTCAGATAGGCAGTCGCTCAAATAATTTAAATAAACATTGGATACAAAATGCTTATTCTTTCTATCATACTTTCACTGCTTCTACTAATGTTAATGAGATTTTTGAGGATGTATGTATGTTTGTTAATCTTTCACGCAAAAACTACTGTGCGGATTTTGATGAAACTTAGTAGTAATATAGCCTTAATATCAGATTAACATATAGGCTACTTTTTAACCGGGTACTGGAAATAGTTTCCCCAGGAAACAGCTGGCGGAAGCTAGTCAAACAATTAATTTTCGCATGAAGTATTCATTCATATTTCCTAGAACGTATACTGAAAAATATTTTACGTAGAAACATACTTATTGTTGGTATTCCTTCCTAATACTATTATTTCAAGAAACATTCCTTCCTTATAAATGCTTTTCTCAGAATACTCCGAGCCATTTTCAAGTTAACTATTAAATAAGATAGGTTTATAATTTCTAACAAGAATATTGACGATATAATNTTATAAATGCTTTTCTCAGAATACTCCGAGCCATTTTCAAGTTAACTATTAAATAAGATAGGTTTATAATTTCTAACAAGAATATTGACGATATAATAATAAGAATAAGAATAAGAATAAGAATAATTTTATTAATCACTTGTTACAGAAATTCACATTAAGCCTTATAATTACTTATAACTAAGGTACATTGTTGTAACATTGTAAGGTTGATCATTAGCAATTCAGTGGTCCCCAAACTAGGCTACGCCTGTATCTTGGGGGCCTGAGTTGCGGTAGTATGTAAATTACAGAATATCCTCTTTGGTTTTGAGTGGATACATTTGGTGTTTTTAGTAATTTAGGAAAAAAAACAATAAAATAAAACTTACAGCTAATTTTTAATAGTAAACAATAGTAATTGAGACTGTGTCTGTGGTGTGCGTGTGCGTAAGTGCTTGTAATAATAATAGGACTTAAGTGTAAGTGTATACCATTATTTTTTATTGTTATATCTTCTAAATATTTCTGAAATTATACAATACAAATGTTATTTTCTTCAGGTATTGTTTAGCGGCTTGAATTTTCTTGCTATCGAGCAATGCTCATTGTTTCTTCATTATCTAGGTGAAAGTTGTTATTATTATTGAAAGATAGAATACATTTCAGAGGTATACTCTTTATCTTTTAAAAGATAAATGAATGGATATTTTATTTAAGATATTTCGATATTCTATTAAATACGTAATGAACTGACTCGTTGGTCTAGTTGCCGACTGCTTTGCACGACATCGCTTTTAAGATTTTAGAAACTTACAAAGCATCCCGGAGTCGAAGTTGATGATTGATACACCCGTGCATCGGAGAGCACGTTAATGTCGGTCCTGCGTCTGATTTCTCTCCGGTCGTGCCGGATTTTCCGTCCCATGTGAGTAAGGAAATAAGGAGTGCACCTGTGTCAGGGCAAATGCTAGTGCACTATAATATGTCCTGCGCTGGCTCAAAAGAGATCAGCCAGCGCTTGGTCTGAACAAACCCATACAAAACATACCTAACAAAACATTTGTTACCTACAATAATGTACGAAAATACTAACAGTACCTAAGACGAAGTTTTCGCAATATAATTCCAAGTTGTTTCACATTAAATCACGCTCGACGGAACTTCTCTTCCAGTTTTATATCTAAACTGGCTTTTTGTCCTGAATATTGTATGAGATTATTGTAAGACATATTGTTTTTTTTTTCTTGCAATTGTTTTAAATGTATTGTGTACTAGCTTTTTGCCGCCGTTTCACCCAGTGTCGTAGGTATTTTCAACCTGCTAATCCTGTACTTTAGAAGTTCATGTAGAAAAGAGTAAGTAAATAATAAAACCGAACGGTGTGATCACTATTTATAAGACGCAAAAAAGTACTTCTGTCGTTTTAAGTATATCTACCTATACTTAGTCGTTGTGAAATTTCTACTACTGTGTAGCTACCATGGTTCATACAGCTTGGTGATAGACGGACGGACAGATGCACAGCGAAGTTTTATTAATAGGGTTTTGGTACGGAGCCCTAATAATCATTTTATCTGTTTTCTTGTTTGTTTATTTTTTTCATTCGTTTTTTTTTTAAAAAGAGCATGGACGATTTTTATGAATAATATATTATCTAGAAAATAATACACTTTCTAATCAAACCGAGAATGTCTCAATACACATTATTAGCCCTCATCTCATACATACATACATACAAATTGACCCTTATTTCTCTCATTTTTGCCCTCAGTCTTAAGGTAAAGGCTCTCCTGTTACATGAACCGTTAGAATTGTCCTTTTTATATGCTTTCTAATCTTTATTTTTATGTAACGACTCACCTTGGAGATATTTTGGGGGTTATAGTACCCCCAGGGGGTATTTTAAGAGGTCTTACTATCTTAGTGGGGGTATAAAAGGTAATAGCTAAATAAATCTAGGGTTGTATTTTTATCTCCTGCTTTGTGTTATTGATATTAATTATTATTTGTTTTTGGTGTTATCTTTAATGGGTTCACAATGGGGTAATTGTTTTCTTTATCTGTCATCATTGGGTATTTATTGAAGAATAAATAAAGTGCGAGTTGTACTCGCGCAGGAAGGGTACCATTGTTTTAATTATCAGTATTTGTTATTTGGCATCAAAAAATACTTCATCTGTGAAAACTTGAACTGTCTCACTATTTTGGTTCCTGTCTTCCTGACATATAGCTTGGTGACAGACGGACCGACAAATAAACAGCGAAATCTTAACAATCCAATCTCTCCTAGAGTAAACCTAAAAACTATTTCAAAAAATATAATTGAACAAAATCACTTTTAGAAACTGACCCAATATCCGTGCAACCAAGTGTAAAACTACAAAGTCCGAATCTGTCAGTCCATTCAGAGTCCATCAAAGTTGCGAACGGTCATCAAACTATCTCCCACAATAGGCGTTTCAATAAAACTTGCCGGCAAAACTTGTATGGACCGTACATTTTATTAGTCCATACAATATGGTTCAACTTAGTTTTGTTTGTGATGTTACTGTTGTATGAATGTATGGGTGAATGCATTGATATTTGATTTGGTTGCTGTAGTGAGTGCACAAATTCTCACTGAGTTTTATTTGGTCAAATTTTTTGCAATACATGGGTAAAGTTGCTGAATGAATTGCGTATCATTAAATACTAACTAATAATATAAATGGGAAAGTAACCTGTTTTTTTGTTTATCCGGCTTTTACACCAAAACTAATAAAAGGTGCAGATGCCAGCAGGTCAACGTACCCTAATCTGTCAAATTTTATCAATTGATCAATTTGTATGTTTTTTCAACCTTCCACTATTGTGATAAGGTTGAAAATCAATTAAATAAGTTTGACAGATAGGGGTAGGATATATGTTGGCGTCTGTACAAATCTATTTTACTTTTTTTTACTAATGCAGTACAGGTCTATTCAATTAGAATTAGCGTTAAGTAAGTATATATTCTGGACTAGCTGCCCGTCCTCGCTTCGCTTCCTGGAAAGCTCCCGATCGGCGTTGGTTTGTACAAAACATAAACTTACTATACACTACAACCTTCCTCAAGAATTGTTCTATCTATTGTTGAAAACCAAATGAAAATCCGTTCAGTACTTTTCGAGTAAATCGCGAACAGACAGACAGACGCGGCGGGGGACTTTGTTTTATAATAATGTATATTCTGGATGACCCACATTAGATGCTTAGTAAACCCAGGTCGATAAAATTGGTTACAGAATTAGGCACTTCTTTCAGGCATCCTGAAACGATTATTACACAAATAGTTTTCCATTATTTAACAGAACCTTCGCCACTTAGACACTCTGAATTATTAATTTGTTTCGTTACATCAATGCCAAGTATTCCGACTAAGCCAATGTTAATATAGAAACGCTTAAAAAAAATGTATTGGAATTATTTAAAAGTGTTATTCTATTTTAGTGAAACGCGTTGTANCCTCGGGAAGCGGGCGAAACCGCTGGCAGAAGCTAGGTAGTGTTTGATAAATCATGTTTCATTGTAATGACTCATAAAATAACAAAGAGTAATGAATATAGGTCACTTCCAAATTAAATATTATGTAGAACAATATCATATAACAATAGACAGGATTTTATACTAGTTGAATCACACGGATTCTTTCGTTTTCTATCCTTATCTTCGGGATAATTTAAATTTAATCTTATTTTGGGGTCTAATTATCCCGATACACATTGGTAAGACTGGTTGTCAGACTTTCTAGTTTCTGACTACCCGTAACGACTGCCAAAGATGTTCAAATGACAGCCGAGACCCACCAGTTTATCGTGCCTTCCGAAACACAGAACGAAAAACGGAATGAAAAGCGTTGTAGGTAATCGATAGATATTAATACTAACTTCTTCCATCGGCTCCGTCCGCGTCCCGTGAAAAGTACTCCGCGCACTCAGATAAAATGTGGTCTAAAGCCTCCTTTGAGAAGTGAGCTATCTAACACTGCAATCATTTTTTAATCAAGTAATCTCTGAAATCAGCGCGTTCAAACAAACTAACTCTTCATCTTTCTATATTACTAACTCCTTCCAGCAGTTCCTTCCGCTAAAATACTTCCCGCATCGAAATAAAAAGTAACATTTATATTATTCTGATATATAAGCTATATTACTACCAAGTTTCATCAAAATCCGTTGATCCGTTTGCGCGTGAAAGAGTAACAAACATACAGACAGACATCCTAACAAACTTTCACATTTATAATATTAGTAGGAATTAAGACAGTAGGTAGGATTAAGAATAGATAGGAAGAAACCCCCCCTATCTGCATTAAATGTTAAATTAAAGACACTCACAGTGGTCCCATAAAAACCTGATTACAATCAAATACTAGCCCCCAACCCTCCACTGCTATCAAGCACATTATCATTATTATTAACACGTAAACGGTCATCGATAGTATACCCCGATGTCCGAACTAATAGGTGGTCATTATGTTCCTAGTGAATATTGTTAGAATCGTCACAGTTGGTAAAGTAATACCGTTTGATACTTAGGCTCTTGTAAGTGTATAAAGGATATATTATATGCATGGGTTTTCTTTTAGAATACAAAAGCTTTGGCATTATTTTTTCATCTTAATTTATTAGTAAAACCGGCCAAGTGCGAGTTGGACTCGCGCACGAATGGTTCCGTACCATTATCTATGAAAAAAGTACAATAGGAATGGTCAAGTGTGAGTTACTTAAGTTGCACAGACAGACAACAAAGTCTTAATAATATCGTCCCGTTTTACCCTTTGGGTACGGAACCCTAAAAAGTGAGGACATAGGCTGCCAATAACGTGTACCATATGATCTTTTCTCAGTTTGCTCCAATTTCTGCTTAAAAATCAGTTTAGCTGGTTTAGCTACTGAGAAACAAAGTTATTGAATCCTAACTTCGATTTCTAAACTGCTGAAACTTTTAGCACCTACCTAAAGCATGGAGATAGGGTTGACTTGGTAACCGAATTGAGCAGATCAGATAGGCAGCCGCTCTATAGAAAACATTCCTACTTAGCTGCATGGCGACGAGCCTGGAAGCCGACCCCATTATAGTTGGGAAAAGGCTAGACAGATGACGTTGGTGTGTAGACAGGTGGGTTCCTAGTTATATACTTACTCTTGGTACGAACAGCAGGAAACAGCTAATTTATCATATTATTTTTAAAATAAAGTCAAATTGTACAGAAACTGCGAATATTTGAACATCTTTGGCATTCGTTACGGATAGTCTGAAGCCGGTAAGTCTGACAACCAGTTTTACCAACGGGTATTGGGTTGTCCGGGTAACTGAGATGTGGAGGTCAGATAGGCAGTCGTTCCATGTAAAACACTGATTCTCAGTTGCATCTAGTTAGCCTGGAAGCAAAAGTAGTTGGGAAAAGCTAGGCAGATGATGTACAGAAACTGCGAGCACTTACAAAAATGTTTAGTTTTTTCGATATAAAAGTTGGAAATATACGGGTACTGAGATGGAAGAGTTTGTTAAACATGATTGCGTTATTTTTATGAGATTTCCTCTCAATGCCGCGCCACAAGTTGCGCGGAACTTTTATACGTTTTTATGTCGGTTTGTCATTGGTATTGAGGGAAGATGTTTTGTGCAATAAATGCTTTTTAGACTTGGTTGGTGTTTGGGTAATACGAAGTTGAAGTTTGTTTGTTTAAATGCGCTGATCTCAGGAATTGCTGGTCCGATTTGAAAAAATATTTCAGTGTTAGATAGCCTAGTTATTGAAGAAGGCTATAAGCTACTTTTTATCCCGGTGTGCGATGTAGTTCCTCTATCTGTAACCTGTTGAATGAAAAACAGTTCATTTACTAAAGAATAAGCTTTTACTAAACTTAACTTTTCTAGCAAAAGTTGCGCAGAAATTATATTAATTTAGTTTTAATTTCAAACACAATTTTTATTATTTCTAATAGACTTATAAAAGCTTTTCAAACATCAAGCTAGTTGCACGGTTAAAAGAACTCGGTCTCAAGGAGAAGAATCGGCAAGAAACTCCATGGACACTCTTTTCAAAATTAGTTTCGGAGATATGATTGCAGACCCACATTTACTAGAACAAAAAACTGAAATGTGTAAAAATTATATTTCAGTTATAATCTAAAAGAAAATAAAACTATATTACCTAGTATACAACACACGTTCGCTTTCACATGTAACACAATATTGCAGGTGACACGAGCGGAGCCGCGGACAAAGGCTAGTAGCGGCGACTAAACGCTCTCGTTCGCCATTGATTACTCAATAGCGCGGTCAGAGAATTAGTGTCGCCTTTGTTAGAAACGGTGTAGTTTTATTGGGAAAATATAACTGTGGATCTTGTTATAATTCTTATTTTACTTATAATAATTTTTATCTATACTATTATAAAGCTGAAGAGTTTGTTTGAACGCGCTAATCTCAGGAACTTCTGGTCCGATTTGAAAAATTCTTTCAGTGTTAGATAGCCCATTTATCGAGAAAGGCTATAGGCTTTTTAATCGGGTGTGCCGAGTAGTTACCACGGGACGCGGGTAAAACCGCTGGCAGAAGCTAGTTTTACTTATATATGTGATTATTAGTCGTTTTTCGCAAACCTAATCCTTCGAATGACCTAATCCTTCTGATAGGCTGCAATCATCTACAAAGTACAGACGACAGCACATCAAGTTACCACAATCTGTCAAATTTCTGCAATCGATTTTCAACCTTATCACAATGGAGGTAGGTTAATATTTGATTGGTAAAATTTGACAGATTGGTATACGTTGACCTGCTGTTGTCTGTACAAAGTAGAGACACTAGCAGGTCAACCAACCCAAATCTGTAAAATATTACCAGTCGAACATTGACCTTCCACTATTGTGATAAGGTAGAAAATCTATTGAAGAAAATTTACAGATTGAGGTTGGTTAATGTGCTGGTGTCTGTTCCTTCTATCGGCATATAAAAACTTTTGCTTTTACTCTGAACTCGTCAAAGTACTCCTAATTTGTTTGAGCATGTTTTCAAGACAGCTAACTAAGGTAAACGGCCCAATACTCGACGCTTTTAGAACTTGGCCAAGTTTACAGGTCTGCCACATCATTGTTAGTTGTCTTAGCGGGATAATTTAACTAACATGCGAAACCTCATTTAATACCCTTTTCGGAAAATATATTTTTGTAATTAATGGTAAACAAATAAATAATCTATTAATTAAAATATCAAAAAACACCCATTTGTACCAGTATCCGACAGGTTTGTCCTAGTTATCGTCAAGATGTCCCATTACTCGTCAACTTTCAACGCTAATTTGAACTCTATTTCTTTACGAATAAGGTTCATGATATTTTAGTTCTTAACTTGTATAAATCTAAACGCGGTTCCTCAAACTGAAAAAGAGTGCCTAAAGTAACCAAACTTGCTAAATAAAACAAAATATCAATATAAGAAAACGATTTACCACTACCGCACGAATCAAACGATCATAAAGTTAAGCAATGCTTGACGCGNAGTTCTTAACTTGTATAAATCTAAATGCGGTTCCTCAAACTGAAAAAGAGTGCCTAAAGTAACCAAACTTGCTAAATAAAACAAAATATCAATATAAGAAAACGATTTACCACTACCGCACGAATCAAACGATCATAAAGTTAAGCAATGCTTGACGCGGTCGACTAATGGATGGGAGACATTCTTTTCGTAACAAGTTCCTCCGTTTTTCTGAAGACCCGTTAGATTGGTGGGCCCTGACTGTTATTTAGACATCATTGAGTAGTCAGAAGCCAGAAAGTCTGATATTCAGTCTTTCCAAGGGCTCAGGAACTACTAACAGGTAGCTCAGGGTAACTGGTTTGAGGAGTTCAGATAGGCAGACGTTACATGTAGCACACTAGAGCTTCATGACTGTCATGCATGGACTGTCAGCTGCTTGAAGCTGAACCCACATAATTCAGAAAAAGCTAGGCAAAGAAATTACAACACTATTTAGCCTCAGAAATAATTTGATCAGACACTTATAGAAAGATGATCTTGCATGGTGGATATCGGGGATTAGTGAACACTCGAATTCCGAGTGCTCCACGGAGAAGCTTATGTCCCTCACCTCCGAGCAGAGCGAGAGTGGCGGGTATTCCAGTGAAGCTGGATACACAGGGAGAGCTCGTGATCTCAGTTTAAAGTCCTCCGAGGTCTATTTATCCCTCAACTGCTCATGATNAGTATTTGAAATACTAATTACAAAATACTTCGTTGTCAGGTATTTGAAATACGAATTACAAATTACATTTTAAGGAAGTAATTGAAATACAAATACCAAATACGTATTTGTATTTCAATTACGTATTTTAATTACAAGTAATTCAAATACTGCCCAACCCTGGCTGTAGTAACTTGACCAGCAATTTATACGTGTTTTTAAATCATGATCATCAACAGGCAGCTACAACATCATAGTTTCTCCATTTCTGGTCCACTGTCATCCCATCACAATAGCCCGAGTACCTTTCCACCATATTTAAGAAAAGTCTAACATAAATCGGAAATAGTCTTTGGGTGCATTTCTAAAGCGTATAATCGCCAGTTAAATAGCAACTATATCATTATTATCATTGAAGTGGTGTCAAAAGGGCTTCAGGGTCTTCGGCTTTACTTTCGCCTCCCAAAATTTCAGAACATGATCTCGTAGAGATATTATCTGCCTAGCCTTTTCATAACTATATATCTTGCGGTCGGTTTTCAGTCTCACCGGATGTACCTGGGTACCAGTGTTTTAGATTCTGATTTCCTTAACCCAGTTATCCCGGACTGGTTGTCAGACTTTTTGGCTTCTAACTTCCTGTAACGACTGCTAGAGATATTCAAATGAAAACCGAGATCCACCAACTTAACTCGGAGGAACTCATCATGACAGGATGGTCATCAATCTACCGGCGTTGCTGAACCTTATGATTGATCAATCCACGTGGCTTTTATTTATTCACGGGCTCCTCGTGGTCTTGTAGAGACATGCATGATGAGAATGATGGGGAATACCCCGTCGGTACTATATTCCAAATAACCATGCCTCACTCTGGCTCGTCTTCGACGGCTGATAGGAATGAAAGATGCCAACTTGTCAATCTCTGGCTGACTTGTATTGATCGTCAAAGTCAAAGGTTTATATTTCATATTGATCTATTATAGGTCCTTACTTAGCAGTGGGTCTTATCCAGAAGAATTGGCAAGAAACTGCGTAGACAATATTTTCAAAACAGAAGCGTAGGTATACTATATGGAAGTAATGCTTCTAAGTTAATAATTTAAAGAAAACGAGAGTGTAATCACTAGGGCAGGTTTATTAGCTTTGTTTGGAGCGTGAATGTTGTTAGTGGGGGGAGTAGGCAGGTGATGCTGGACCCTCAGGTAGTGCATGATCTGCGTTTCAATTTCGCCAAGGTATCCTCCCCTTTAACAGCTCATGTCCCGTTACCCACTTTTGTTGTATTTTTCTTGACTAGCCATTTTTGCCGCCATATTGTTACCGCAGTAGCGACCATTGGCTTGTTAAGTTTTCTATAGGCTACCCACTAACATACAAAGGTTTATGTTATCAGTACTGAATTTATACTACCTTTTTTTAAATTATTCTTAAGAAAAGATAGGTAATTTAAATTAAAATATATATTTAATTCCATTAATAACAACCCATGCCGACTTCATATTCAATCTTATTAGCGTGTCCCAGTTATCGTCAAAAATGTACAAAAAATGACGAGTACTGGGTCAAGCAGGGTTCTACAAGTACCAGTACATGTCACACGGGATAAAATAATCATAATGAACAAAATAACTAAATGTTATAGGTTAAATCGATAGATTGATAATTGAACTACTTCACCAAATAATCAAACTGACAAAACAGGCCACTACACCGACAACACAAGACATCTAATGTAGTAAGTCAGGCGTCAGATTCAGTACCTGAATTAACAAAAATATACAAAATTCCTCAGTGCTCAACTTTGATTGCTCATTATTTAGACGCTATTACAATTTTGACTGAGGTTTGTCACTGTAATTATACCATATATAACCAAAAATATATTGCAACTAAAAACTTTTAGTAAGACATGGCTCTAATTAAATAATCGGCATTTATTAAAAAACTGACGACTATTGGGACACTGTCGAAATTACCAGCGTTTACCTTACGTGTAGCTATACAAATTAAACATTTTTCGCTCACGTAACAGACCACAAAATATTCATCATCCCAGTACAAAGTTAATCAAAAGAAAATCTCAACTCGGAAGAAGTACAGTAACAAAAAGTATTAAATATGAAACATACGAGAATTCCCCGCAAAGTAATAAAGCCCTTGCAAACAGTAACTGGTTTGTTTCTTTAAAAAAAAACACTTTATTTTCACAAAGGTAAACTTGTGAAATAACGTAACCCTGTAATGAAGGGTCTTGAGTTGTACCGCTAAGTTTGTTTTGATCTTTAACTTTTATGCTTCTCTGCGTTCGGGGGTTAAATAAAGCGTAGCATGTTTTCTCTTCATATAAAAAAATAATCATAAATCATGTCGATTGAAAATATGTGTATTGGGAATCGAAAACACAAAGTATGTTTTTTCTCCCTTTTTTCGCATTTCCGATCACGAAAAAGTATAAAGTTAAGCTAAATCCCTATCTATATTTATGCCATTTTTTTGCTGATTTCGTTCAGCCTTAAAAGCGTTATTAAGGAACAAACATTCTAACCCACAAACATCCTCACGTATAATAATGTATAATTCCATTTCAATAAGCTAGTATAGATACTTTTTACTAAGAAATATTAAAAAAAAAACCGGCCAAGTGCGGGTTGAACTCGCGCGCGAAGGGTTCCGTACCACGCTCCTGTAGTTCCACGCTTGAGTAACAGATGGCACTGTATTCAAATTGCACTATCTTTATAATTTATTGTATGGGGACCCCCCTTAATATATAACATTTTTAAAATTTTTAGTATTTGTTGTTATAGCGGCAACGGAAATACATCATTTGTGAAAATTTCAGCTCTCTAGCTATCACGGCTTATGAGATACAGCGCGGAGACAGACAGACAGACAACGAAGTCTTAGTAATAGGGTTCCGTTTTACCCTTTGGGTACGGAACCCTAAAAAATAAAAACAGCCCAGTTTTTATTACAAATTTAATAACGATCGTTACCTTACGGGACCCTCAAAAAAAGAAACAAAAATTGTTTATTGTACAAACGAGCTTTTAAAACGGATTTTTTTCATGGAAAGCCGGTTTTCTATAAAGTTTATCGGCTTATTCAGTGTGGCGCCGTGTTTTCTATCAATTTGCTTGCTTTGCGCCATTTTTAACGGTCCATAGTTGTTTTGGCGATTGTTTTTCCACGAAGTCTGGTAGTGATGTGATTTTGAGAACGAAATATTGGAAACTTTTGGTGTTTGATATTTATTTTAATAAAGATGGTTAATGTTATTAATTGACGAAAGTTTTGCTATGTAAGAAGAAACAGCATATTTTTTTTTCGGTGGGATATCATCAGATATCCCCCCTCCCGTTGTGGGTGACAGCGTGAGAGAGTGTCAGACTTTTACTGACTAAAACCCACCGTGTTCCTTCTCGACCCCTTTGTGAAGAAAGTCATCTAAGACAAGTATATTTATTTGCATTTGATAATTACATTTCATATGCCTTATTTTGATTAAATGTTGTGCATATTCCAAGAGAACACGGGTAAAACCGTCTGAAACAGGTTGTTTACTTACCCACCTAATACTAAATAATACTAACTATAATGCCATACTATCTAAGCAATAACAATTAGGTACCTACAACTATGATTAAGTTATAGTGTCAAACTGTCGAAGTAGTTAATACGTTACGTTGTTATAACTCGATGCAGTTACCAAGTTAATCTACGTTCAGAACTGTCTGTATCTAGACTTGGTTAACTTTAAATGCTTACTAATAGTTAACTTCAACCAAATATTAGGTACCAGTTAAAGTTAAACAGACAGATAATTCTATTTTCTCTAAGACTCAGCCTAAATTCTATCTATATTATAAAGCTGAAGAGTTTGTTTGTTTGTTTTAACGCGCTAATCTCAGGACCTACTGGTCCGATTTGAAAAATTCTTTCAGTGTTAGATAGCCCATTTATCGAGGAAGGCTATAGGCTACTTTTATCATCAGGTGAGCCGAGTAGTTCCCACGGGACGCGGGTGAAACCGCTGGCAGAAGCTAGTAATTATATATGTTACATCAGTTTTCTTAAAACAAATGTTTACTCTGTATTAATTTTCACGTTATTCTTTTAAGTAAACAGTTGTTACAGGAAAATTGAAATTTATGTATGCCGTGTAGTTGGGCCTTAACAATATAATTATCTAAAGAACTTTTATTACAAACTAGAATCTGCATGATTTCGATTTTTCATAATTTGCCCTGTCTGTCAGATAGCTATCTAGAGCTTTATCTGGAACCTCTGAAACTGGCACTATCTATACTAATATTATAAAGAGGAAAACTTTGTTTGGTTGTAATGAATAGGCTCAAAAACTACTGGTCCGATTTTAAAAATACTTTCACCATTCGAAAGCTACATTATCCACGAGTGACATAGGCTATATTTTATCCGGGTACGGGCAGTAATTCCCACGGGATGCGAGTGAAACCGCGGGAAAACGGCTAGT
>NWSH02000571.1:8909303-8923257 GCA_002382865.2 Heliothis virescens
ATAACCCTATTTCTGCCCACATGATGCCAGATAGATCGAGAAGAAATCCTGACTGATCCGACACATATTTATATTTACCTGTTACTCAATTCTGAAGAGTTCTGATATGGATGTTTTTCTACGGAAAAGGCTTCAAAATAGAAAACGGTTTTATTAAATCATCTAGTTTAGTTTAATAACTAAAATGAATATCTTATGTAATAAAGAATACTGAATTGATCGGTTTCTTGAATATTAGAAAAACTACAAATTTTTGCCATAATAGGGAAAAACCAAAATTATTGTTGCGTGGTCAAAAATTATGCCTATTGTAAGCATTTTTCAATAATTTCGCGTAGTGATCCAAAAAATATAATTAAAAAATAACTAGTAAAAGTCAGACCAACGTTAAGGTCCATGAAAGAAATATATTTCTATAAAAAGCTTTTTATTTTAGCTTGTCGGTTAATAAACCTTAATCATTTCCTAAATCTGAAAAAAAACTATGCTAGAAACCACATCAAAATCAGTTCAGCCAAACGCGAGATAACCGCACACAAACATACATACATTCAAGTCAAACTGAGAACCTCCTTTTTTGAAGTCGGTTAAAATATGATTGTATCATTCTCGATAACGAGATAAGTTCCCAACTACGTANAAATCTGAAAAAAAACTATGCTAGAAACCACATCAAAATCAGTTCAGCCAAACGCGAGATAACCGCACACAAACATACATACATTCAAGTCAAACTGAGAACCTCCTTTTTTGAAGTCGGTTAAAATATGATTGTATCATTCTCGATAACGAGATAAGTTCCCAACTACGTATGATAACCAAAGATCGGAATTTTGGATGCTATTACTATCAAAAGTATGGATATGACCTAAAATTCGTTATTTTACTACTATTTATATATATTTTTTCCCGGGATTTAAATTCTCAGGGATTATACGTTTCATAGGTATAAAGTCAGATACAAAAACAATGAGCACACGACAAACAGAAGTAACAGTAACATTGACATTCGTTACGCGCGTTTTTTAAATATGCAAAATTAAATGTATATTTTTCAATATTTCTGAGAGATTTTCTTAACATTTTTTTCCGTAAGAACCTTCTCCTTATAATAAGAAATACAACAAAAAAAGAATTTGTGAAATCGGTCCAGCCGTTCACACGTGATGCCGTGACCAAGGAAAACGGGTTCCATTTTTATATATATAGAAGAAATGCTTACATTCATCTATTTGATGACTTTTAAAAAAGAATAAATAAATGTATAATATGTAAAAAACGCGATTTTAATTTTTTTGTATGCTAAACACAATTACCAGAATCAATTAATTAAAATCCCGGGAATATGGTCATATCCATATTAGTGATATCATCTCAAGTTCCGATCACTGATGATAACTAAGTGAATTAGCTAAAGGGGTAGAGGGTTGAACTTTGGGGGTGGGAACGACCCCAAGTTTTGATTAGAATATCACGATAATATACTGGAGATTATGGTAGTAGTTTCATGCTAATGGGTTATGATGTTCGATTTGATTTGTTGATAAGTGATGGTTAAGTCAAAGGTTCTAGCGTCTCGAGAGAATTTCCTGCATCTGGGTAAAAGTTGATTGCTTGCTTTTTTTCTTCAGAATACCACTTGTCTGTATGGGTCTTACTACAGAAAAGATAAACACACGTAATACACAATGTTTTAGAAAATTCTCCATTATTTTTTTCAAAAACATGTGTTGAACGTATGTTTATATTTTCTGTTTACTTTAAATAATTTCTTTAAATAATTCTGTTGTAAGAACATTGAAGTTTTTTGAATTGAGTAATAATAAGTGTGAAATAAAATTGCCCCGATTATTATCTAACGCCTCTTAATATAACCAGAAGCCTACATTTCCCAAATACAGCTTCATTTTCACAAACTACAAGCATTATACCGTTATCGATGAGGAAAACTATTAACTCAAGCAATATCTACTTTCACAGAAAATTGTGTACGAACCTAATTTCGTTTAGGCCGTCCAACGAAAATTGGTAATGGATAAAATTTCAAGATTTCTCAGCGATATTATAATAAAGAAACCGGAGAAGTGCGAGTTAGACTCGCGCACTAAGGATTCCGTACTAATATTTATGAAAAACCGGCCAAGTGCGAGTTGGACTCGCGCGCGAAGGGTTCCGTACCAAGCTGTAGTTCCATGCTTGAGTAACAGATGGCGTTGTATTCAAATTGCACTGTCTTTATAATTTATTGTATAGGGACCCCTTAATATATAACTTTTTTTAATTTTCAGTATTTGTTGTTATAGCGGCAACGAAAATACATCATTTGTGAAAATTTCAGCTTTCTAGCTATCACGGTTAATGAGATACAGCGTGCAGACAGACAGACAGACAGACAGACAGACAGACAGACAGACAACGAAGTCTTAGTAATAGGGTTCCGTTTTTACCCTTTGGGTACGGAACCCTAAAAATGAACGTATCTGTTACCTACAACTAGCCAAAATACAAACATTATTTGGGCAACAAAAAATAACTTTGTTTTTCATACGAATATATGAATAACAAAGTTATGATTTGCGGTTTCACAGTTTATTGTATGGGGACCCCCTTTAATATTTTATTTTTTTCTAGTTTTCAGTATTTGTTGTTATAATGACAACAATAATACATCATTAGTGAAAATTTCAACTGTCTAGCCATCAAGGTTCTTGAGATACAGCCTGGTGACAGACAGACGGACGGACAGCGAAGTCTTAGTGATAGAATTCCGTTTTACCCTTTGAGTAAGGAACCCTAAAAACATAAGTACGCCGTTGGATTTACCTGTCACTTAGACCTTTTTCGGAGGTCTTATATTTTCGAAGCAACTGAAAAAATTCAATAAGTTGATGGATGTTAATACTTGGTACTCCGTTTCAGGTGATTTGGATAAGGGAGAGTTGGGTATTGAAATCAACGATAAGCGATAGGGTATCGAACTACGCGTGTAATAATATACCTTTTCTTGTATCTAGAAAGTAATACTTCGTTTCGAAGTTTGGTAGCTATTTTAGGCTAGTTTTTTCGGATCTATCTGATAGGTGATTTATAGCACCAATCGCTACATATATTGAAATAGACTTCTATCAATTCTGGTCTATATATTCTTCTATCGTTCTTTTAGCAATGAACTCGGAAACTACTAAACTGATTTCTATGTCCATCAATAATTATATAGGATCCGAAGTTGAAGCGAGACGCTTGTTAAAAATCAAGAAGTCTAAATAAATTATTCTTTCAACAAAATATCAAAGTTAACAACCGCTTCCCGAGCTAAGTCCTTCCCGCACCCGGATAAAAATAATCCTATAATATGTGGACCTGATATAATTAAGTTATATAACTGCCAAGTTTCTTCAAAAATCGTTCAGTCGTTTGCGTATGAAGAAGTAACAAACACACCCTGATTAGACAAGCTCATAACAAGACTCCCGTCCCTTCGCGTTAATGAGTTCAAGCTTATAATACCGCAATATTGTGTGACCCTAGTTATAAAGCCCATACCATATAACTATGGCTATATACCATATAGGTTTATGTAGGAGGTATACAAAGGGTCCCCAAACTGTATATTAGAAGATGAAGTATCTTTTGCCGTAGATAAACCTGCCATATTTCCGGATAAGGAAGGTTTTAATCAGGAGTTAAGATGTGACATAATATGTACGTACATAGTATAGGGAAATGTGATATAGTGTGTATAATATTGGGACCTCTTTCCTGGTAAGGCAAGGTAAGGCAGTAGTGCCATTGAAGGCAAGGAAACGACTAACTATCGGGTCATGTGGATCAGTGGATAGTTGTTATTATTCACAGATGACGTATTTCTGCTGCAGATTCAACAAAATCTCACATACTTAAAACGCTTTTGTTTTTTACAATCTATACTAATATTGTAAAGCTGAAGAGTTTGTTTGTTTGTTTGAACGCGCTAATCTCAGGATCTACTGGTCCGATTTGAAAAATTCTTTCAGTAAATATAGGCCATTTATCGAGGAAGGTTATAGGCTACTTTTTATCCGGGTGCGCGCAGTAGTTCCCACGGGAAAGCGGGTGAATCCGCTGGCGGAAGCTAGTTATTTATAATGGAGCCCTTGCGTCCAAGTTTGACTTTCCCTAAGCAAGTTTTTTTGTAAATTATTTCACTAATATAACCTGTGTCTAACCACCAAGTTGCGAGTGAAACCACGGGATACAGCTTGTTCGTGATAATAATGTCCTCTTTCATAATTACTGTGGCGTGCAGTATACAGAACTGATACCGTTATGTGAGCACTATTGTGCCTTGTGTTCCAGATAGTGGACGAATGTGTTTGTCAAAGTTTTATAAAATATTTTTTTCAGAATAGCGGCTTGTTTCACTGGTTCCACATAGCTATCTCATAGATAGTGGAAATGTTTTTAATTTTGACTAATTTTATATGGCATGATCTGTCAAATCTTGAATTTTAACTGGAAACTGTGTTGAATCTGGCCGTTAAAATTTTATTTCACAAAAGCGAGTTAGACACACATGTGTGTTTAAATGTGTAGGTATGTCATCTTTGTATGACTTTTACAACTCAATCACGATAGAAGTATGGTTCACCAGTTTTCGGGGGATAAAACATAGCTTTTGAATGGAAAAAAGTGTTTACTTAATAGCTGAGAAACTCTTCTAGGCTAAACTTGGCGCGATGACCGGGATCATCTAATTAGCTCCGTTCAACGGGTTAAAAATAATTTTATACGAATAAAATACTGCGAATAATTGCTCTTGTTCAAGACACAGCACTTCAACCTGTCTCAATCTGTCAAATTTCTCCAATAATAGATTACTCACAATAGTGGAAGGTTAATGTTCGATTGGTAAAATTAGGCTGATTTCGATAGGTTGACCTGTCTATACCTTATTTGTTGAGTCGTAACGCAGTTTAAACCTAAATCATATCTCAAAGTCCGGCTGACTACCTAAACCCTATAAAGCTGTGAAGCTGTACCCAATAACGTTAATATTATAAATTAGTGTGGCCATGTTCGCTGTATCTAGCGGGACAGTCAGCCATTATGTATATTGAGACGATCGCACAATACAGGATTATACGGACAGATAGTAAGACAGTGGTGCTCAAGGTTTTCTGGTACAATTTCTTTGGGTTTAACTTTTTGTGTGTCTATTTCTTTTATGTGAGAGTTCGGATTTGTATCTTGGGGTAAATTTGTCTTGTAGGTACAGACAACAGCAGGTCACGGTATCCGAATCTGTCAAATTTTAGCAATCAAACATTAACCTGTTGTGAATGTATCTTCGATTTTTAATTCACGTCATTAGTATCCTATATTTATTCTTAAATTATTTAGAAGTGAGGACTTTTAATACCAATTAAAAATGATCTTGCGACAAATGACTATTAAGTTTCGCCGACGATTTATTATTTTTAAAAAAGCTCAAATAGCTTAGATTTGATATAAGCCCAGTGACGGGAATTATTAACCTGTGATAATAATTATTAGGTAGTTTTAATGTCATTGCAATTTTACATACTACACTTTGAGAACCACTGTCTGTAACACAATGGCGGCACTAAGCGTCAAAGCATACGACATCTCGCTCGGCGATCGGGGATAATCGAGAGATCAGTTGCACCTTGTACCGTACTGTGTGGACAGATACCGTGCAATATCTGCGCATATATGGTAGTATGTGGATGTACCGTCAGGTATGTATTACATGAGGTAGACTGACCGACTTCACCGACAATGTACCGGTAATGTACGTGTAACTGCCTCGTTAGTCGCATAGCTGACTGCAGATCACGAGGTCTCGGGTTCGATTCCCGGGACGGGAAATCACTTTGTGGGTTTTCGAAACTTTCACATAGTAGCCCGGATCTGGAAGTTGGTGATTGATACACCCGTGCATCGGAGAGCATGTTAATGTCGGTCCTGCGCCTGATCTCTCTCCGGTCGTGACGGATTGCCGTCCTATCGGGTTATGAGAGTGAGGGAATAGGGAGTGCACCTGTATCTGCGCAAATGCTTGTGCAATATAATATGTCCTGCGCAGTTGGCTGATCTCCTTATATGAGAACAGCCGCCGTGGCCGACAATCGGCTAGGATGCCATCATCATCAATGTACGTGTTAGTACCCAAAGAGTAATACGGAACAATTTTACTGAAACTTCTCTGTCCGTCCGTCTGAAACCAGGCTGTATCTCATGAACCGTGGTAGTTAGACGGTCGAAATTTTCAATAGGATATTCTTTAAGTGTGACTAAATCTTCAGAAACTCTTTAATCTATTTACAAACTAGCTTCTGCCAGCGGCTTCGCCCGCTTCCCGAGGGAACTATTTCCCGTACCCTGATAAAAAGAAGCCTATGTTGTTCCTCAAGGTCTATTCTATGTCTGTACCAAATTTCATCAAAATCGGATCACTGGTTTAGGCGTGAAAGCGTAACAGACAGACAGAGTTACTTTCGCATTTACAATATTAGTAGGGATATCACCCCCCAATACCACCCTTATATTTTTTTAAGTGACCTCTAAAAAAAGCTATAAACTTACACAAGTATATTTCTTTTCCCAACTTTTCTTTTTACCCAAATTTTTCCGGCTAATAGATTTTAACAACGTCGTCCGTTTCACTAGATAAACGTTAATATTAAGGGGATTTGTCCGTTTGTTTGTTTTATGTATTTATTAGGAATTGTGGCACGTTTTTTGAACGTTACTCACTGTCTGATAAAGTTTGTAGCGTTGTTGAATTAGACTGGGACTTTTATGGGGGGTACGTGATAATTTTTGGGTTGTATTTTGAAACCTTTTTGTACGTCTTTTCAAAAACATTTTGTATGCTGAACTGAACTAAATGTTTTTAGGGCTGACCAGTGAATGAAAGTAACGAATTGATTATTTTTCATTCATGTTCTAAGTTTTATCTGAATTAGAACTTTTTTTTTGTGTGAAAGAACAAAGTTTCATTATTGCAGTCTTTTTGATTTGATGTAAGTATTTGGATATTTATTGGATGGGGAATTATTCCCAAAATGGGGTGGGTGCCTGCCCCTTAACACCGTTCTTTCTTTTGAGACAAAAAGTATTATGATTTGAATTCAAAACCTCGTGAAGTGCTGTTTAAGTAAACTATGTCTCCCCTAATTAACCCAATTAATTAACAAATACCGTGTCAAATAACAAAGTAACCTATTAACAGAATTCTACCGTAACTCAAAAGATATCATGCTATACGCATTATGAGATAATTACTTCCTAACATGCAACTATAAGTACCAGGAGCCCATAAACGAATAGAGTTGTTCGCGCACTGTGAACGTAAAATTTTACAGCGCGTTGCCGCTCTAGTAGATCTCGTTTGTATATCCGATACGGTTAGGAATATGTTTTTAATTGTATTTGAGATTTTAGGAAAATATGGATTTGTAGTACTGTTAAATATTTAAGGAATCTTTTAGTACTAGGTCAGTAGTTTAAGCCCATTTTCCCAGAGAACATAACTCTCATCATTTATTCAAACTTGGTTGCAAAATAGCACATTTTTAACGTTTTTCCTACAAAAGCCTTTTACCACTTCCTATCTGTATTTGCTGGAAGGAAGAAGTAGCGCAACAAATTTCCTGAGACAAACTGAAAAAATACTCTTGAGTTGTTTAAAGAAAACTAACATAAGTTGTCGATGCTCTTTGTCGATGGTCCTTAGTCAATAGCAGATTGCCCAGGTTACTGGGTTGAGAAGGTCAGATTGACAGACAGACAGGTGCCACACCTGTTATGGTACTCAGGTTAGACTGGAAGCCGACCCCAACATAGTTGGGAAAAGGTAAGGCAGATGAAAAATGAATGTTATGCGGATCCGTACACTTTGGAAATATAGCCAATTTATAACAAGAAATGTTTATTTTAAACAGGCCATTTAAACCTACTTTATTAAGTAGTAAAATATAAAAGCAAGCACTAAATAAAATAGTGACAACTTTATTATTTTTCTGTCATCGCGAAATAAAAATATTATACAGTCATAAAAAATATATTTTCACAAGTATGTCTATGAATTCTTCATTTAATACCGTTTAAAAAAAACTCGTAAAAATACGCTTTTTTATATTTTTATTGTAAGCAGTAAAAATAATTGTCGGATGTCATAAAAAAAATATGCTTCTTTTTACTAAAGCCGGTTTTAATTTTTATGTATTTTTAATTTTGTAATTTTTATGTCTTCTGCGCCATCTCTTAGTGTATTTTTTATTTCTTAATTTGTGTTTTTATATGAATTTAGTTTTTCTCACTTAATGTTTTTTGCAGATAGGTAAAGAGACTTGGTTTTTTTAAGACTTTGTAATCAATGCTACTCTCGGGTTACTACTTCTATTGAATTACATATGTATTGATTTTTACCGACTTCCCTCAAGTAGTTCGCTCCTCAGGACCCTTCGGGACGCGGTAGGAACTGCGAAATACAGCTAGTACATCTATACTTTTAGCTTAAGGGTTTGTTCGATTGAATGCGATAATCTCAGGAACTACTGTACCGATTTGGCAAATTCTTTCAGTGTCCCGTTGTCTATTTCTGTGTCTATTTATCTTGGAAGGATGCAGCCTACTTTTTATCCGGATTCACGGAGTAAGTTCCACGGGATGCGCGTGAAACCACTGGCGAAAGTTATTTACTAAATAAAGGTTTAACATACAAAAAATTAAAGACAGTACATACAAACCAAAATACGGATATTGTTTCATATCATTGATAAATCAATCGTAATCCTATTAAATTTATCGCACCCAATGGCTTAATAAAGTGCATTACCGGTTTAAATACAGCGTGTTCACAATTCGCGCATATCTCACGGATAAGCCGCGTTTATTCGCAGAATATAGTTAATTGCTCTAAATGGGAGCAGCCTTTGTAATTGGAGTGTGTGATTAAGCCGTTAATGTATTAAAATTTAGAATATTATCTGAAGTAGTTTATTTCATGTATTATTATGGTAGTTTTAGTTTATTATTAATATCTATGTGAAAACTTTGCAAACTCGTATTGTGTGTTGAGACATGTTTGATAACATCCGTATTGTAATTACGGAAATATATAATGATCTAATAGATCTATTATTAATATACATTTACAAATGAGACATAACAATGCCATATTTCCATGTTATGGCGAAAGAAAGATATAATATTTAAATGATACTTATAAAACGCACTAACTGATTAATAATAATCATTATAGTATTTGGAAAGAACAGTAAAAATACAATTTCTAATCAAAATACCGTTACACTACAAAAAAATAAAAACCTTTTTTTCTGTCACCATCAATGTATCAATATCTATACTAATATTATAGAGCTGAAAAATTTGGTTTGTTTGTTTGAACGCGCTTATCTCAGGAACTACTGGTCCGATTTGAAAAATTCTTTCAGTGTTAGATAGCCCATTTATCGAGGAAGTTTATAGGCTACTTTTTACCCGGGTGCGCCGAGTAGTACCCACGGGACGCGGGNTTTGTTTGAACGCGCTAATCTCAGGAACTACTGGTCCGATTTGAAAAATTCTTTCAGTGTTAGATAGCCCATTTATCGAGGAAGTTTATAGGCTACTTTTTACCCGGGTGCGCCGAGTAGTACCCACGGGACGCGGGTGAAACCGCTGGCAGAAGCTAGTTATATTATAAGCGTAAGCGATAACCACAACGTAACAAAACGCGAAATAGGTACATTATTTCCCCAAGGAGGAAGGAAAACAGCTATAATTCTTCTTATAAAGCAATTAAAAAGATTACAAACTAACCCGTTTTAAAAACGTTAATCCCCACCACCTAATTTGTTTATCAGTTAATTGTAATGAGAAAAATACAGCGGCAACGTGACAACAAAGAAATGTGTTTAATTAAACCCCTGGTATTAACGGCGGCATCGCTGTGGCTACAAGACTTGTTGTAATGACAAGGCCTAAGTTATAAGAGGTAGCGAGAGCGGGCGATTTGTTGGGCGGTGTAACTGGGAACTACTTCCCGTACCTGCACAAAATATAGGTACTTACTCTTTGTTATTTGGGGATAGTCTAGCTTTCCCAGAGTGAAAGAATTTTCAGATCGCTTCAGCAGTTTTGGAGCCTTTTCAAAGAAACAAAAAAAAAACTCTTTATATTAGTTTAGATTACTTGATGGTATGATGTTCCATCAATGTGCATTCTGATGGTGTTATTGTTATTTTACGTTTTGGGAGACCTTTTCATGTATTTTGTGATTAACCGTATATTTGATGGCCAATTGAAATAAATCCAATTGTTCGACAATTATAGGTACATACAATTGAACATTTAAAACGATTTGGACATGAGCCGTTTATTTGCAATTCAGTATACCTGTTACAATAAATGTACGGTTTAAACAATACCTATGTAGTATTTTGTTAATAAACCTGAATGGTTATTTGGTACCAAATTGGATTTGTTGCCATTTGTAAAGGTGATTAACGTTCGCATTTAATTTTCCGAATTAAAACATTATTCCTGATTGGAGATTTTATTTTTTAGGTGTTTTTGTTTTTTTTTTATATAAACGATTTTGTTCAAATGTTAAAAAAAGTTAAAAAAATATGAAGTGTGACCAATTTTTATCGGGTTACGAAAACAAATTATAAAAAATTTAAATATGTATAGCTTTAGTTAATAAATAAATCTATTCAAATAAGTTAGATAATTATATCGTAAAATAAGTTGAGTTACAAGTATTTTTCGTAATCGCTTAAAAGTTAACACTTGTACCACAACAAAACCATTATCAAGGAAATAGTAAGAAAGCAATTAGTTAGCGACAAACGCTGCGAATAACTGAGACTTTTCGACTAATAACATTGTAGCTAGCGTTCACGTAAATACCGACAAAGTAAACTAGACGAAGTATTCGGTTTTATTTGCACTCGGTATTGACAAATACCGAGTACTGTTTTATTGAGAGTAAGGGCGCATTCCCATTTGGTCTTCACGATAAATGGTCGCGCAATTTATAGTGCCAGTTTCATAGGTTCTGGAATGAAGTTCTAGAAATCTGAAAGAGAATGCCATAGGAATGTAGTCAAAATTGAAAAACATTTCTATTTTTTTTTATTCGTTATCTGTCAGATAGCTATCTAGAACTTTATCTGGAACCTGTGATAAGTGATACTGGCCGAATTTTCTTACTTTATAACTTCGGGCCGTGGTTTTGCTCTCGTCCCGTGAATATAGTAACACAGATAGATTTTTCAAAATTGACCGACCGATTGTTTCTGAAATTACCGTGTTCAACCACAAAAATTTTTTTCGGTTAATAATATCAGTACATATACTTACAGATACAAAAATAATAATAGGTATTCATTCATAACGACGACAGACTATCATAGTAATGAGAAAAACAACGCTATATTAATAATAGCTCAATTCGATAAGTCGCCTAACTAGTCATGACAGTGCACAAACACCTTAAGATTTATTTACAATCTCCTGTGAGTTTTGTCTTTAATTCAAGTGCAAACTTTAACTGTAACGTAGTACGGCGAGTTCGCTTTGCAAGAAGATGTTTTAAACGAATTTGTTGCAACTGAGAAAGTAGTTTTGTCTCGCAAATTGCGAAGAGATTTTAATTTGTCTGACTGACTGATTGCAACAGTTTTACCAAATTCCATTCAGTGCTTTTTGTATATGTCTCCGGAAAATAACAAGATCTGTAAGTTTATCAATGTACTAGGAGATTTATAAACTCTCGTAAGATTCTAAATGGGAGATAAATTGTATTATTTTACGTCTACATTTTCGTAAATTTATAATTTTCGGATTTTTGTTATATTCCGGTGACATATTATACAAGTCAAAAACATTAATGTGACTACCCTCTCATCATCACTGCTTTCTTCGAGTAGACTTTCATGCTAACTGGATGCAGCTGAGTAGGTACAGTCAACAGCAAGTCAGTGTACCCAAAATCTGTCAAATCTATCAAATTTTACCAATCGAACATTACCCTTCCACTATTGTGATAAGGTTGAAAATCGATCGCAGAAATTTGACAGCTTTGTGTACACTGACTTGCTGTCGACTGTACTAGCATGAAGGTCACTGTATTTTTTTAACATCTTGCATTACAATATGTAATTGTGTATTTTATTCTGTATACTTGTGTTTCGAATAAATTATCTTTACCAGCGTCCCACGTGTTGTGATTACCTATCTGACTTCTTCAACGCAGTTGAGACAACACAATTTTCTTATTTAACACTTGTAACCACTCCCAAACAATATTATAAACACACGACTGTTCATTCTCGTCTGCCTAGCCTTTTCCCAACTACGTTGAGGTCGGCTTCCAGTCTTACCGGATGCAGTTGAGAACCAGTGTGCCACATGGAGCGACTGCCTGTCTGATAATCCACAACCCAGTTACCCGGGAAACCTGGCACCCCTTGGTAAGACTGGTCGGTCAGACTTTCTGGCTTCTGACTACCCGTAACGTCTCCCAAAAATGTTCAACTGACAGCCGGGACCCACCAGTTTATCGTGCCTTCCGAAACACGGAAGAACTCGTTATGACAAGATGATCACCCATCCACGGACCGACCGCGCCAAGCGCTGCTTAACCTTATAATCGTTCGATCCGCACGACTTTGACTTAGCCACGAGCTCACGAGCACACACGACTATTATTCCGCAATAATGATTATTTATTCGAAAATTAACGACCCCATCAAGTTGGCTCGTAAATATCCTGTAATACAGTGAAATAATATAATAATGTATGCTGAAGTCGATCGTTAATAACGTCAGTAACGCTACTATGAGGCATCATTACCATTAGCGGAGCGTCTTCCTACACAGGATTTTTGATTTGGGGCCATTAAAACGGCGGAAGGGAGCTGTGGATTTGGAATAATGTATGTGAACTTGATCGCTTTATTAGTGTAATGTTTCATCAACAAAATACCGTGTGCAAGTATAACAAACAGTAAGAAAATCTGTCTTTTACTGACTTACGTAGGTATTGCGTTTTCCCTTGTTGCGCTGAAGTAATTACTAAAACAAGAATAGCTATCAATCGAATAGCGTTTTTTTATTGTTTAAGGAATCACTAGAAAAACAACAAATTAATTAATAAAATGAGTAACATTGAAGTAGAAACAATCTTCTAAAACTTAAATGAATTTCAATTTGTTTGCAATTGTATACCGATTTGTATAGTTTAAAGTAGATAGTATTATGAATGTCAATTTAATATTCCAATCCAGTTAAAAGCTATAGAAAGTGAGGCCTTCTATAGCTTTAAACTTCACATTTAAAAATAAAATTCAAAAGGAAAATCGCAATTTCCGTGGCCCCACGACGTCACAAGTAGGAATACCTAACAACGTTCGTCGTTATCACATGCCTGAAGGCGTAGGGGGTTGGGAGGGGGTTCAAACCCTCACCGGGCGATACCTGGCTGTTTAATGACGAGGTTCTTTACAAATACATTTTAATAGCATTAAAAGAAAAAATAATGCAATGTGGGATGGTTGAAAGAAGTTCAAGGGTAAAAGATGCAATGAAGAGTTTCGAGCTACTGTTTATCAGTTTGAGACTTTTTAATCAATATTTTTGTCAGACTTTTACTGACTGAAACTACCTTAGTTCCTTCTGGACCCTTTGAGTATAGCGGCAACTCTTTCGAAATAACAATAAAATAATTAATTATAAAAATTGTTAATTAAATTATTCATTTGTAATACGCAGCTGTGTTGCTGGAAAGTTTGTTCATCACCGTTTCTTCTTGCCAGCCAGTTTTTGGGGGTTCCGTTTAAAGTAATTGACGTGAAAAAGTGCTGAAGTAATTACCCTATTTTTAACCGACTTCCCAAAAAGGAGGAGGTTCTCAATTCGACCGTATCTTTTTTTTTTTTTT
>NWSH02000571.1:8940938-8951957 GCA_002382865.2 Heliothis virescens
TTTGTATTTTGGCTAGTTGTAGGTAATAGATACGTTCATTTTTTATAGATAATGATACGGAACCCTTCGTGCGCGAGTCCAACTCACACTTGGCCGATTTTTATTCAATACACAACGATAGTCAATTCTTATCTTTATATTTATATGTTATTTATTATATTCATTATTGTTGTTGACAACATGGGCAATATTGCCGGCAATATTGCCGGTAAAATACCGGCAATATTGCTGGCATTATTGGCAATTTTACCCAAAACAATATTTTATTGGATGTAATGTAGATTATAACGTTTAAATGCTAATTTTAAGTATTGTACATAGTTTTCGAAGTTAATTTGACTTATAATTAAGCAATATTCCCAAATATTTCCACTCCCGGCAATATTGCCGGCAATATTGCTACCAATATTCCCACTTTGGGCAATATTGCCGGCAACGGCACATCTCTAGTCAGCATGTTGCTATAGTTTTCATGAGGCTTATTACTTTTTACGTATTATTTAATTAAGTTAATATTTGTAACATGCAACACTTAAACCATAACTCTGCTCTGAATCACTCTCGCTCACGTATGCAATTCTACAATTTCCCAAAACTCAGCTTGCAAAACAAACGCCACCCTTCAAAACCATTTGTAAAATTTTAATTTAAATATTCATACAAAATGCGCATGAAAAAACGGCAAAGATTATTCTTTCTAATTTGTCAAGCTCAGCATATGTATTGCCACCTTAAAAATGTAATAAAGTGCGCCATTTTGGAGCGTCTTGGCGCGAAATCACACCGTACAGCGTAATAAAAGTGCTGAAGTTTTGACAGATAACCTAGCGTTATACAATCTCGTTTTATCTGTGGTTAAAACGAGGTAGAATATTATAAAGTATTTTGTATTTTTTTGCTGAGAAAATATTTTTTTAAGGTGAGGTTTCTGTTTAATTTTAACCAACAGAATGAAGTTAACTAATTAACCTCTTCAAACAAATGTACGCAGTTTTCTTTTTGCTCTTTTCATGCTTTGAGGGGCTTGTACATGATGAGGTGACTTTTGAAATCTGTTGTGTTATCTTAGAAGCTTGAGGAATTATTCCTGCTAGACTATGATTTCTTTTCTAACCAACTCTTAACCCAATAAATAGGGCTGCTAGGTTTTCATAGCTTGAATGTAAAGAAATTGTACAGACGACAGCAGGTCAACGTATACGAATTTGTCAAATTGACATAAAACAAAAATTAACCTACCTCCATTGTGATAAGGTTGAAAATCTATTGCAGAAATATGACAGATTGTAGTAACTTGATGTGCTGTTGTCTGTACATGTTCGAAAACCATCACAATTATGCATCTTTATTGTTTTAAACTCATTTAAATAAAAATAAATTTAAACAAAGACGAAATCAAAGAAAAGACGTGTCAACGAATTCTCTAAAAATCAAAATTTTGGCAGACTTTAAACCGTAAACTCTATACTAACCTGGAACCAGGGAGCCATCAGGGAGCCAAGCTAATCAGGGAGGGTTCTCTTCCAGAACCGTAAGGTTCTAGGTTAGTTTGAAGCGCTCGAAAACAAAACGAAAAAAATGTGCAGTGTTCTTTTGTCATCGCTGTATTCATTCCACAAAATAGACAGACAAACAGAACTACTAGTGTTACAATAAAACATATTTACAACAGCCTATCAGACATTCAGAGTCGACCCAGTTTTAAAATAAACCGCATAATGTGCCTTATTTTATGGAAATAACTGGAGTGCGTACAAATGGAATGTGTCTAGTTCTATACTAATATGATAAACTGAAGAGTTTGTTTGTGGACTTTAATTATCGTTAATTGAAGAAGACTACCTATAGGTTGTTTTATATTCGAGTGCACTGTGTTGTTTCTACGAAATGCGGATAAAACCGAATGCTGAAACTAGTTTTTAAGGTTCCGTACCCAAAGGGTAAAACGGGACCCTATTACTAAGACTTCGTTGTCTGTCTGTCTGTCTGTCTCCATGCTGTATCTCATTAACCATGATAGCTAGAAAGCTGAAATTTTCACAAATGATGTATTTCTGTTGCCGCTATAACAACAAAAATTAAAAATTAAAGAAAATAAACTATTTAGGGGGGTTGGACGGAACCCATCATGCGCGATTCCAACTCGCACTTGGCCGGTTTTTTAATCAATTTGTCGAAATTCTAATGGATTTATTCCACCTCAAGATAAAGCAGGCAGCATAATATACAACACAGTTATACCGTTACTACCCTACCTAATTTATACAATATTAATAAAATTAGCAATTTATAATGGCACCCGCCATTTTGTGGTTTTTCCAATTATTCTAGCGGTTACCGATAATGATGTACGGTTAAAGTTAAATTAATATTTTGATTAGCAGACCTGCCGTGAAATATTAATTACGCGCTTTGTTATTTACATTTATTTGTTTGATCGAAAACCGTTAGTCTTAAAGTTTAGCCTTGAAAATTCTAAGACGCATTATCTCAGAAGAATGCTAACTATTGCTAACTAAAACTCTCTAAAATGGATTGAAAAATATATAAGCTAAGTATTTTTTTGTTCTCAACTGACTAAAGATGCATTTACCCTATTATTTACTAAAAGCGTGGACCTCTGTAAGATGCGACTCATTTAGTCACGTTTATTCATTATATGTATAAGTATAGATTATTTGCCGCGGTTTCACCTGCGTCCTGTGGAAACTAATTCCCGTGCCCGGATAAAATATATCCAGTTTCATCCGGCGATAGTGTAGCTTGCCTACTGTGAAAGATTTTTTTTAATTCGTTCTGTAGTTTCCAAGCAATATAGAAATACAGACACAAAACATTTAATCCAAAAACATTAATTAGACTTAATATCCTCTATTTCCGACTACAACATGCAATCCTTTCCGATTCCAAGTGACGTGCGATTATTTTGTTAATCAGGAAATCGCGTGCGTGAATGATGCAACGCACCGACGCGTCCGCACGCTTGAGCGGTCGCGGCGAAAGTGAGCTGATTTTATAATATATCGATGTGTCATGAGCTGACGGAGGGTACTTCCGGTGTTTAGTGTCGGTAATACGAGAATTATTTGAAATGTTCTGTTGAATTAGATGTTTGGTGGGGCATCATTTAAGCTGTTAAGTTTTATGCTTGTTTTCTGTTTTGGGAAATAAAGACTATGTTTGGTGAGTATATCGTTTTGCTTGATTGGTGGGTATTGTTTTTCTGTAGATTTTGCTATTTGTATCTTTTACAGTCTTCTCAGGTGAATAGTTATTAATTTGCCTCCTGAATATTGATGGCAAGAATATTGCCAAAACAATAATGATTTTGTTACTGTTTGTTTCTACTACATCTCACATGCGCCTATGTATATTTCCTCATGTTTAGACAAATTAAAGAATCTTATCTAAATAATATTAAAAAATTGCAAGACATAATTCTCGCAATATCTTCACTTACATCAAACACCTACTCTTATATCTATTTTCTACCTTCAAATCAATACATCAACTGTAGTTATTTTAAGATAAAGTTCAGTTGAGAGATTATTTCCACGTTCGAGTGCTAACCGACCCACTGTGACCTTTGCACAGTGGTGCACGTGCCACTGTAATTAATCTCTGGCAAGGCTTTAAGTTTCCAAGTGAAATGGAACTTTTGAAACTATTTATGTATGTTCTTTGGCTTTCTGTTTTATTTTTTAAGAGTCTTTGTAGTTATTAGGCTTCACGTGTTATTGGTAATTATTTCAATTCTTAGAACTGAAGTTTTTGTTATTTAGATCCAATATATGTAATACTAGCTTCCGCCAGCGGTTTCACCCGCTTTCCCGTGGGAATTACTGCGCGCATCCGGATAAAAAGTAGCCTATAGCCTTCCTCGATAATTGGGCTATCTAACACTGAAAGATTTTTTTAAATCGGACCAGTAGTTCCAGAGATTAGCGCGTTCAAACAAACAAACTAGTTTTTAAAGTAAAAGCAAGGGTTTATTTCCCAAAATAATCCTATTGTAAGTCGAATTAAGCCACAAAATTTTTAACTCATCCGTACGCACGCAACGTCTAAAAACATACTAAAATATCGTATGTACGTACTGCAATTTCAATAACATTACCAAATGAAGCTTACTCCCATCGAAAACAGAACTGTTCGCAAATAATCCTTCTATTAAGTCAATCTCATTACTGATAAAAAAGTGTTCCTCACGACGCGATCGATGGCAACAAGTCAACATATAACAGACACGTGGAGAAGTACCACTTGAAATAATAAGCGAAAATGTACTCGCACTTGTGTGTTCCTATGTGCATTCTCTCTCTCTCGTTCAAGTTAAAAGAGAAGCGTTACCAATTAGATATTAGAGGAAGCAACCCTTGAGAAGCAAATTCTTATACAGTTCCAATCTTGGAGATTTCAACAAAATGTTCCGCTTCAACGCTACTTCACAGCCAGTTTGTGTTCGCGCAAAAAGTTTGCAATTTAGTGGATATTTTTAGAAATATTCGGATGCAATTCTTTACTGTTTGTTAACAAGTAGACCAGAAGAAACATAATAGCCTCCCGCCGCACAGTGTTTCGGAAGGCACCATAAATTGGTGGGTCTCGACTGTCATTTGAACGTCTCTAGCAATAATTACGGGTAATCAGAAGCCAGAAAATCTGACAACCTGTATTACCACGGGGTATTCCGTTGTCCGGGTAACGGAATACCCCGTGGTTGTGAAGGCCAGATAGGCAATCACTCCATATAAAAGACTGGTTCTCAGCTGCAACCGGGTCAGCGGGGCCCACTAGGGCCAGAGCCTGCCGGGGTTGCGGGTTGTTCGAAAGAGTTACCGCGGCCCTGGAACACAAAAGGCTCCCAAGGGAACACGTTGGGTTTAAGTAAGTAAAAGTCTGACTCTACCTCACGTTGTCATCCAGAGCGGGAGGGGTCATTCTGATCCATCATCTGGTTTCCATTTCAAAGATCCCAACATAGTTCGCAAAAGGCTGGACAAAGCTGTTCTTCTGTATCTATCTATTCAGTGACGTCACATTTGAGAACCGTGCGAGGGAGACAGGGTATTTGACTTACATGAACGGCTCCGTTCCACAGCTTATTAAATGGGGGTAGATTTCAATCGACGGTCGCCAAACATTGCGATCGTGACAGGCGGGGTTGGCAACGATATTTGATTTGGTCTTAAAAGATGCGCCTGGGATTTTTGCATGAAGTGTACTTGATGAGATTTGGGTGTTTCCAAGAGTGTAAAGATGGATGTTACTGGTAGATTATCTGTAGGAGTAGGTAGGTATCAGTAGTAGATATGTGTGGATGTGGAAATTGTTAAATTCGGTTTTTCATATTTAGAAAAAGTGAGATATTACTATTGGTGGTACTAGCCAACAAATAAACTATAGACAGCAGCAGCTCAACCTTCCCGAATCTGTCAAATTTTACCAATCGAACATTAACCTTCCAATGTTGTGATAAGGTTGAAAATCTATTGAAGAAATTTGACAGATTGTAGGTAGGTTGATGTGCTGGAGTCTGTACAACCAGACTAAATCAAACACTATTTTCATGCACAGAAATGTTTGACCGGAATCGAATCCGCGACCTCCGACGTAGCAGGCAGTCTCACTAACCACAACGCCATCTGATCGTCAGTTTGTTTGGCACGTCCCACTCTATTTTTTGTCGGTAAATATTTTTTGTCGAATCAGTTTCGTGCCCGGATATGTTGCGAGTAGATATTTCAGTGATTTTAGCCGTTTTACCCCAAATCCTCGGATATATAGTGAATTGCTATTTTGTTTTGGTTGTTGGTGGTCTTATACAAATATTTTGTTCTATTTAGTCTAAGGACCCCATACGTGTTATCATTATCTCTTTAAGTTATTTTACATAACGGCATCCGGACTGATTGTTGTCTTCAGTGGCTGTTCTATAAGCTGTTTAGGACATGTTGCAGAAGCATTTGATCAGACAGGTCCATTCCCTATTCCCTCGCTATCATAGTCTAACGGGACGGCAATCCGACACCACACGACCGGGGAGAGATCAGGCGCATGTCTGACATTTATTTGCTCTCCGAGATGGGTGTATCGATCACTCCAGAGATTCCAGACTTTGTGAAAGTTTCTCAAAACCCACAAAGCGTTTTCGGCCCGGCCCGGGAATCGAACCCGACACCCCTTGCACAGCAGTCCAATCAGGTGATGATTATGCTAACTATAAGATATTCATTTATATTTGTTCCGTTCGGGAATCGAACCCGCTACACACACAGCTGTTCTTAGCATACTTTTTAACCGACTTCCCAAAAAGGAGGTGGTTCTCAATTCGACCGTATCTTTTTTATGTATGTTCACCGATTACTCGAAGATGGCTGGACCGATTTTCAATTTTTTTTAGTTTGTAAGGAAACGTGATTATAGTAACTGAAATCACATAGGTAGGTACTCAAGAAAAGATCAGACGCACTACACACCTATCATAAGTCAGTCAGTATATAAAAAAAGTACCTTCGTTTCCCCACGTGCGGGTCATAAAAATATTTTACTACGTTCCATGTGAATTACGTCATACGTACGTATAGAAGAAAGCACATCAAGTTACCACAATCTGTCAAATTTCTTCAATGGATTTTCGGCCTTATCGCAACAGCGGAAGGTTAATATTCGATTGATAAAATTTGACAGATTCGTGCACGTTGACCTGCTGTCGTCTGTACCTACTATTGTTCAGTCGTTTGGGTTCCGTGGTTCTTTATTGGTAACGCCACGTGTAAATTCACTGTGAACCATGTCTTATGTACAGTCGTGGACATTAACGGTGTTATTACAAAAAAGTTTCATTAATGACACGAGTTTTAGAATAATTGTGTATTGGATTTTTTTAAGATAAGTTTCAAAAGCGTGTTTATGTATTTAGTAGGTAATAACACCAGAATGGTTGAGCCTCTTTTTTTAAGGTTCACGTAAATACACATTCATAAGTTTAAACGGTTAAATAAGAATTTCACAGGATCTACCGAATACGTCGTAGTTTACAGAACTTCGGTCCTAATAAGTTGTGAATGATAAATCTATATTCTATACGTTTATTATATACTGGCTTCCGCCAGCGGCTTCACCCGCTTTCCCGTGGGAACTACTGCGCACACCCGGATAAAAAGTAGCCTATAACCTTCCTCGATAAATGGGCTATCTAACATTGAAATAATTTTTCAAATTGGACCAGTAGTTTCTGAGATTAGCGCGTTTATACAAACAAACTCTTCAACTTTATAATATTAGTATAGATTTTAATGGCGGTCCTTAGCATTTTTGACCCGTTGTATTGTATGTCTTAAATACCAACACTTGATGTGGCTCAATAATTTGTGTCTGCAACTGTACTTCCCATTGTTCAGTCGTTTGGGTTCCGTGGTGGTAAGGGTAGCGCCACGTGTGAACTGTTAATAGTTGTAAGGGGTTCGGTATGTGGGATTTTTATGGCAAGTTTTAGTATTTATTGACGTTATGTGCCGATAGTTTATCGTGTTTTGGTTTGGTTATGGTGATAGTATTTTTTTTTAGTTCTTCTGCTGATTTTGCTCTTTTTTCTGTTTTTTAGTACAGACGACAGCACATTAAGTTACCACAATCTGTCAAATTTCTGCAATAGATTTTCAACCTTATCACAATGGAGGTAGGTTTATGTTTAACTGGTAAAAATTGATAGATTCGTTTACGTTGACCTGCTGTCGCCTGTACTATAGAATGTAAATAACACTACAGCAGTTTTGTTAGATGTTTGTTAAATATTCAAAATTTCCAATTAAATATCGTTTTAGCTACTGAAGTTACTATGGCTGCATATTATGCGATTCTTGTGATTGACTCACATTCATAAAAATTGGGCATGAAACCTTGTTATGAATTTTATCATTTTTTTTTATTTTTCACAGGGTTTTCGCTATAAGAACTCGTTGAACCAACTCTAAGCTATCTCAAATTTCCATTAACTTAAGCACATTAATAAGCACCACTATAAAAGCTTCTAGACCTTTCTAAAACAAGAATACACAATAATTTCACATTTGCCTGGTATTTTTTTTTAATTATGACGTCATGAACCACCCTGGAACATGGGTGCGCTTTTGTTGAATTTTTTATTACACTCCCCAACCTTCCTTTGTGGTTTTTGGGCAACTTTTTGGACGGAAAATGGCCGAAAAAAAGATGAAAATAAATATGAAAGTTTGCCAGCTTTTGATGTAAGCAAATGTTGGTAATTATGTCAAGAGACTGCTGTTTTTGGGTGATATTGACCGTGACTTTTTAGGGTTCCGTACCCAACGGGTAAAACTTGACCCTATTACTAAGACTTCGTTGTCTGACTGTCTGTCTGTCTCCACGCTGTATCTCATCAATCGTGATAGCTAGAAAGTTGAAATTTTCACAAAGTATGTATTTTTCTTGCCGCTATTACAACAAATACTTACTAAAAATTAAAAATATATATATTTATATTAAGGGGGTCACCATACAATAAACGTGAAACCGCAAATTATAACTTTGTTATTCATATATTTGTATGAAAAACAAAGTAATTTTTTGGCGTCCGAAAAATGTTTGTATTTTGGCTAGTTGTAGGTAATAGATACGTTTATTTTTCATACATAATGGTACGGAACCCTACATGCGCGAGTCCAACTCGCACTTGGCCGGTTTTTTGAGGGATTTTTTTTAATGTTAAAAACTTCTTACGATCTAATTTACGAGTATATGTGTACTTGGACCAAAAGTTTTTCGTAGTCCTTGTTAGGCTTATTATGATTTCATGGTAGTTAGGTTTGTTGAACTACTGAGAAGTTTTTAAAAGAGTTCGCTAAGTCCAGTTTCGAAGAAAAAGGTTGTTCTTTTTGTTAGTGCCCGTACTTGAGTTAATTAATATCGGGTCGAATAATGTATGTTTGCCGAACATGGTTTATATATGACCTTTTTAAAATTAGGCTTTTTGTAGTCGTTATTCAACTGTTAGTAAGTACTTCATCAAAAATGCTTGCAATTAAATTTTTATGGTCAAATGGCTCTTCGTCTGTTGGGTTAAGATCTATGGCTTATTTACTAGTCTCTCTATTTACAAGGCAATTATTCAAATTTCACGTCAAAAAGATTAAAAAAAACTGCTGCTGGGGCTTGTCATGTGATTAAACATCAATCGATAAGAAGAAGCAAAATGTTCTTAAAAAATACAAATTGAATGGGTTCATTTACGAAAAAAAATACAAACATCCGAATTAACAACCTAATTTTTTTGAAAGTTGGTTAAAAAAGAAATATCGTAATTTAAGAAGTAAAGTTGAATATTATGTCGTTTTAACTAATATTACATTTGATCTTAAAAACCCCTGTGTCACGCCAGCTTCATTATATCAAACCCTTCACATAAAACATATTGATAAAAATAATAAAGATTTCCAATAAACTTGGAGACGTTTCGTTAGAAAGTCACGCGCGTCTGTTTGTTCTGAACGATTGAAATCTCTAATAATAAAGGTTAAAGTGTTGGAGTTTATACTTTGTAATATACTCTTGTTTGTGGGTGTTAAATAGTGGGGTAGGTTTTAACTGTGTGTGTCTTGATTTATAAGTTGCCCTGACGTTAAAACGCGGACAAATTAATGATTTATGAGCGAATTTCAGCATCAGCCTTTTTATAGTTCCATTGGCCTCCTCTCACACAGAGAAGGATTGATGATTTCAGACTTTATAGTTCGAGATGTTTTCTCAATGATGAAAACAGTAAGACGGAATTAAGGTCATTAAAAAGTAGAGGAAATCAGACAACGTTCAAAGCCAATGCTTAAATTCATGAACCATTTCAAACTCTACATTTATAATATACTGGCTTCTGTCAGCGGTTTCACCCGCGTTCCGTGGGAACTATTCGGCGCACCCGGATAAAAAGTAGCCTGTAGCCTTCCTCAATAAATGGGCTATCTAACACTGAAAGAATTTTTGAAATCGGACCAGTAGTTCCTGAGATTAGCGCGTTCAAACAAACAAAATCTTCAGGTTTATAATAGGTACTAGCTTCTGCCCTTTAAAATGACTATGATACTCATAAAATTTATTCACCGTTTGAATTCGTTTTCTTTGAGGATTCAGTATAAGTGCTACATAATCACAATGGACAACAAATCTTAAGTCAAACCAAACACAAATGCAGTCAAACAAGATTATTTAGAAGGTACCTTTGTTACGCTCTCATAACAATTTGTTAAACTCACGGACAATGAAAATACGGTGCACCTGGACAGGGGTGGCGACAAACAGAATAGTTGCAGAAGAACAACTCTTATAAAAGTCATCAATACGGATTTTATTTGAGATCATCAATACATAATATGCAGTCGTTAAAGGCAGTCAGAAACCAAAAAGTTTGACAACCAGTCCTACCAAGCCCGGGTAACTATGATGAGGAGGTCAGATATGCAGTTATTTTTATGTGGGTGGTATTTAAACGCTAATCAAAAAATATCCTTTTTCTATGCAAAAAAAATCCGAATTCTCATCAAAATTACTGATTGCGCAGCAAAATATTCAACGCAAAATATCACAAAAACACACTACAATTTATTTTCGCAGCGTACAGCGATTTTTCCTAAAGCAAAAGCTTTTTTATTAATGCACAGCTAATAATCTTAATGCACATCATACATGTTAACTCTTTTTCTTTTAAATATAGCTTCTATTTTTATATTATTTACAGCAGATTTTCTAAATAAAACAACATTTTATTAATCACAGTCTTCTTATTATTTATTTATTATAACATAATGAGATCAGCAAAAAATATATAAAATTAGATACAAAATTGTATTTTTAGAGCGTAATTGTTAAAGGTATAAAAGGGCAGTTGTAATTAGCAGTTTTGGTAAGTTAAAAATTATGAATGGCACGTTTAATAACTATTTCAGCAGTTAAAACTAAGCAGTAAAATATACAAAAATGAGTAATAAAAAATAATGAAATGGATCA
>NWSH02000571.1:8955074-8978328 GCA_002382865.2 Heliothis virescens
TACCGCTCATTCGATTTTTGGACTGCTCAATTATTTTTAGAATTGACATTGTATGATAAATCCTATCTCTATCTTACTCGCTCGCGCCACTCTGCACTCCAGTGAAAAAAGTGCGCGAAGCCGCGAACCTTTTTCGGTTAATTTGTTCTGCTTTTAGAAATAATGCAATTAAAAAGGATTTTTTTGTTACAATAATCATTTAATTTGCCGAGCATGACTTCTTGAAAATTAGGACAAATGTGATGAACAGGTTTTGTTCTACTTACTGGTTAATATGCGACTGAGATAGTTATTTTGCTTCGAAATATGGAAAATTTGCTGTGCAGTTAGTATTTCTGCTATGTATGTAGTATTTTTGTACAAAAATAAATTTAACTGTATTGCATTATGAGTAAAAAAGTAATGTCATATTGATGTATAATTTCGAATTATCTGCAGTTTGAGTTTGCTAAACATTTAGTTTATTTGTAGTGAAGTAAGTTATTTGATGTAAAAAAGAGTATAAATGATGAGTATGTATTGATAGACGATTATTTTATTTGATATGCAATTTATTATATCCCTTTTTATGTTAAACACTGGTACTCAGCTGCATTCGGTTAGACCGGAAGCCGACCTCAACATAGTTGGGAAACGTCTAAGCTTTTACATGAACTGACTGCCTATATGACCTCCTCAACCCAAACTTCCTTGGCTACACGATATCGCATCGCCTGATAACACTGGTTGACAGTCTTTCAGCCTTCCCATCTGACGACTGTCAAAAAAGTTTAAATGACAGTAAGAAGCCACAATTTGGCATGACTAAGAACGAGTCTAGAATGAATAAGAAAGTAGAATTTATATGTTATGTCATGCACCATTTGTAGTGGCCTTTCTGCCTTTTGTTTGTATACCGAAGGCGTGAAGTCACCCCTCATTAAAATGGCCACATTGAAACTTTTGGCACTGAATACTGCTACATTTGTGTGCTTATGTTCAGTCCTTTATATAAGTTTATATACCATTCTATATACTGTTATGTCTGTCCTCAAGAGATATATTTGCAATTATTTTAGAGATCAATATATGCCTAGCTCTTTTCCAACTAAGTTGAGTTCGGCTTCCAGTCTAACCAGATGCAACTGAGACCCATTGTGCCACATGGAGCGACTGCCTTAACTGGGTAATCAAGTACCTCTAGTGTGTAGTGTGACGAATGCTTGTCAGACTTTCTGGCTTCTGACTACCCGTAACGACTGCCAAAGATGTTCAAATCATTGCCGGTACCCACCAATTTAACGTGCCTTTGAAAATACGTAGAAGCTCGTCATAAGATAGTCAAGCTTTGCTTTAACCCTATGATCGATCGTTCCGCACGCTTTGAATTAGCCACGAGCGCTAAAAATAGAGTGATATGAAACTATAACTAGCCAAAATACAATCGTTTTTCGGATAGCAAAAAATTACTTTCTTTTTCATACCAATATATGAATAACAAAGTTATAATTTGCGGTTTCACACGTTTATTGTATGGGGACCCCTTTAATATATAATTTTTTTTTGTATTTGTTGTTATAGCGGCAACGGCTTTCTAGCTATCACGGTTTATGAGATACAGCGTGGAGACAGACAACGGAGTCTTAATAATAGGGTCCCGTTTTACCGTTTGGCTACGGAACCATAATAAAATACACTGGTTGCTGAAGACGGAAAACAAACTGACGAACGTTGTGGATATCTGGACGTACTGGCTGAAACGATGACGATGAATATTCCTCAAGACACACACAGCTATCCATGTCCAAAAAATCTTCACCTTTATTAAAAAAAATATACGAAAAATCACCCCTTACCCCACGTCGTCGACACATACGACCCTCATCACGGATCACGGAGTCACGGACTCACGCTTACACGTGTCGTGCCCGTCACGTTCACGTCACCCCGTTAATGCCTCTGTTGTGACGTCATCATATACAAAGTAGCTCAGCTGTGTGTGACGTCACTGTCTAGGTGTGTGAACTAAAACGTGGTAACTGGGTTTAATAGATGGTGTTGCTAGGTTTTGTTTTGTAAGCTAGAAATATTCAGCAGCCTAAGCGCCAGTTTTAGAGCTGCTAGATAAACTCCCAAATAGCTATCTGACAGATAATGTTATAACTGCCTCGTTGGTCTAGTGGTCGCATAGCGCGACTGCCGTGCCACGGGTCTCGGGTTCGATTCCCGGGTCAGGCCGAAATCGCTTTGTGGGTTTTAGAAACTTTCACAAAGCAGCCTGGAGTTTGGAAGTTGGCGGTGTTACACCCCCGTGCCTGGGAGGGCACGTAAAGCCGTCGTCCTCGATTGTTACTCAGTAGCAGTCGTAGTTATAATTCCACGTCAGAGGCCGTCAGGCGGATTTGAGAAAACTCTGACACTAGGGCTTGTCAGGTGATTAAACCTGCTCACTCGATAAGAAGAAGAAGAAGATAATGCCATAGAAATGTTTTTAATTTTGACTACTTTTCTATGGCGTCATCTGTCAGCACAGTCCTTTTTAGGGTTCCGTACCCAAAAGGTAAAACTGGACCCTATTACTAAGACTTCGCTGTCCGCCTATCCGTCTTTTTGTCACCAGGCTGCATCTGAAGAGCCGTGATAGCTAGAGACTTACATTTTCACTGATAACATCGCCGCTTTAACAACAAATATTTGAAAACTAGAAACAAATATATTTTAGTTATACATCAACTAGCTTCCGCCAGTGATTTCACCCACTTTCCCGTGGGAATTACTTTGCGTACCCGGATAAAAAAAATAGCCTATAGGCTTCCTCGATAAATGGGCTATCTAACACTGAAATAATTTTTCAAATCGGACCAGTAGTTCCTGAGATTAGCGCGTTCAAACAAACTCTTCAGCTTTATAATATTAGTATAGATTATGTGATTTTTTATACATGCGCGAATATGACTCTTTCCGGATTTCAACCAGGGCAGAACTACTTAAATTGCTAACACGACACACATGTTCCCGTAGAATTCTCTTATCTCTAAAATAACGACCTACATAATAACTAGGCTACAAGCGGCTTCTAGATCTCAGTTCGTCACTACAGATTAGCGGTTAAACTTTAATTAGTAGAAGATTTGCGTTCAAGTGAACGCGGTTATGTCGACCTTGTTACACGTGTCGGTAACTGGGTCTCGATAACTTCCAATAAGATTTTGAACTGATTTCAATCTGTACTTAATGGTATAAAGCTGAAGAGTTTGGTTGTTTGTTTGAACGTGTTAATCTCAGGAACGACTTGTCTGATTTGAAAAAATCTTTCAGTGTTAGATAGCCCATTTACAGAGGAAGGCTATAGGCTGTTTTACCCGGGTGCGCGGAGTAGTTTCCACGGGATGCGGGTGAAACCGCTGGCGGAAGCTACTTATTAATACAAGAAATAAACTCTTTGTGATATATTCGATGTTTCTGATAAAAGAGTTAGTTACCAGGTTTTTATAGTCACGAAACAGTGTTATGTGAGTCGATGTGCTAAAGAAATTTTAAAACTTAATTTGGACTTAAGGATAGTTAGTAAAAGAGTAACCATGGAGTTTCTTGCCCGTTCTTCCTCATATGAAACTACTTTTGGAATCGGCAACTAGAATCAAACCTATTTATATTATTGACATATATACTTAAATGCTTGTATAGGAAGTAAATTACTTGACATTTACGTTATCAAACTCAATTCCTTACTTTTCTTAGACCATCATAAACTAATGACCTATTTTTTGTTACAGGTATGTACCAACCAAAAATTTTCGCTACATCATGCCAGTAAGTCAAAAAGTCCAATTGCACAATAAAACAGCCTTCATGCAACCAGTACAAGTAACTACTCCGCAGTCAAGAGCAGGCCAGTCTAAGTTCTAAATCTTTAAAGTTGGACAAGTTTGAGAGGCCCCTAACAAGTTCTGAACTGCAAGGGGCGGATGCAAGTGCAACCGGTTTTATATAATCGTTTGTTTGATAGGATGCTTAGGTTTGAGGGCATTTTGATGCAGATGCTTTTGTAGCAGTCTTGGTTTAATGAAGATCCTTTTAGAATAATGGCAAGTTTGTTCATCACCGTTTCTTCTTTCCAGCCGTAATACTAGGAAGTGGTGAAAGAGGGCGATTTTGGGGGTGCTGTCCAATGTAATTTGACGTGAAAAAGTGCTAATTTATTAGCCTATTTTCAATAAATGATTTTGGCTTGACTTGACTTTGAATAAGAAGTAGTATTTTGACGTTTTTGAGCTTAGCTTTTTGAAAAGTGTCATCATCTACCTGGCGAAGAGCTCGTGGCTAAGTCAAAGCCGCGCGAATCGATCGATCATAGGGTTAAACAACGCTAAGAGCGGTCGGTACATGAATGGGTGAGACAATGTTGTTATGATGAGTTTTCTGTGTTTCGGAAGGCACGATAAACCGGTGGGTCCCGGCTGTCATTTGAACATCTTTTGGCAGTCGTTACCGGTAGTCAGGAATTACACAGGCAACCCGATACTCCTTGGTAAAACTGGTTGCCAGACTTTCTTCTCATGTTCTGTAATATATTTTATCATCCAAGTGAAGTAGAGAGCAGATGGAAGCAAGTGTAATCACTATTTAACACAGTTAAAGTACAAAGTTTATTATGATAAAGGAAACTGAAAATCACTTCAGTTTTCAGTTCATTAAGCTCACAGGTGTTCTAGAAGTTTCCACTTTACTTACGATTTGTTGTAGTGGTGACCCAGTTCTCATAGTTTTCTCAACAAGTTTGTAAGTGATGAATTGATTGCTTTTGTAAAGGGATTTATTCATGGTAATAGGTACTATTTTGACTTCGGGATTGTTATCTAACTGCCTCGTTGGTCTAGTGGTCGCATAGCCGACTGCTGTGCACGAGGTCTCGGGTTCGATTCCCGNTAACTGCCTCGTTGGTCTAGTTGTCGCATAGCCGACTGCAGAGCACGAGGTCTCGGGTTCGATTCCCGGGACGGGCCGAAATCGCTTTGTGGGTTTTAGAAACTTTCACAAAGCAGCCCGGAGTTGGAAGTTGGTGCTTGATACACCCGTGCATCGGAGAGCACGTTAATGTCGGTCCTGCGCCTGATCTCTCCGGTCGTGTCGGATTGCCGTCCCATCGGGTTATGAGAGGTTATGAGAGTGAGGGAATAGGGAGTGCACCTGTGTCTGCGCAAATGCTTGTGCACTATAATATATCCTGCGCAGCTGGCTGATCTCCTTATATGAGAACGGCCGCCGAGGCCGGCAATCGGCTAGGACACCATTATGTTATCTAAGAATATTCTAGATTCTACGGGGTCAAGGTTAATGATATACTTCATTATCATCTCGAACAGTTTTTTATGAGATTCTGTTACGTTTTGTTTTGTCCATTTATGTTAATTCCGAATTCCAGAAACTTCAGTAACAGCATAAACTTCTATATCTCATACATATTATTATTTCATGTGAAAAAACATGGTGGACGATAAATCCAACATATTTGTTAGATATTCCTAAGTTATGGTGATGTGATTCGTATTGTTTTTAGTGAGGTGTGTTGATGTGTAGAGATGAGCAATTTTATCGATAAATCTTGACATCGGGCGTTAATATGAGGATTCGATGTGTAGACGTTTTTATATTAATTGATTAGTTTTATATATATATTCCGGCTGGCATGGTATGGGCATGTGATGCGGAGGAGTGAGGATCATGTTGTGAGGAAGGTTTTGAGTAAATGTAGTTGGATATTGCGGAAGAGGACGACCAAAGAAACAATGGATGGATTGTGTGAAAGTCGATATGGCTAGGAAGAATGTTACTTGTGAGATGACGGCAAATAGAAGAGAATGGAAGAAGAAAACATGCTGCGCCGACCCCAAATAGATTGGGATAAGGGCAGGGAGGTATATACATATATGTTTTGGTATCTAATTTTAATTTATTGTGTCAGAAGTGAATGCTGATTTGGTATATTTTTCAAATAAATCCTTCATTAGTAATTCTGTCAGTTTTGTTACTTTTTCACGCCAAAACTATTGAACTGAATGAATTTAAATTTGTAGTTAAAAAAGAACATGGGTTATTTTTTAACTAGCTGCGGGATATAGTTTCGTCGAGACGTGTGGTTATCCGTAGAAAACAGCTAGTGTTAACATATTTTTATGTTCTAAATACTGCTTTACCTAAGATATGATGAGTAGATTGAACTCGCTGACGGACTGAAAAACAGATATAATGGAATTATAAAGTTTTATACGGAAGTCTTCTCTTATTACAGCTAAGTGCTATAACAAAAGCTTTTATAATAATTATGTGGAAGTAGTGATATCAAGTTCTTTAATGTTTGTTCTGGATCGAGTGAAACGGGTTTATTTTTCTTAGCTGTGAACTATCCGTTTTGTTTGTCGTTTAAAACGTTTCTCGTCTTATGACATTTTCGACGACAATTTGTCGTGATTTAGTTGTAACTGTTTTGACATAAATAACAAGTGCAAGCTGGTATCCGCACCCGGGGTTCCCCGTGACCCTGGGGAACGACTTTCATCACTCGGATAAAATATGTCTTTCGTCCGTCTCCCAGGTACAGACGACAGCAGGTCACGGTACCCGAACCTGACAAATTTTACCAATTGAACATTAACTTACCACTGTTGTGATAAGGTTGAAAATCTATTGCAGAAATTTGACAGATTGTGGTAGCTTGATGTGCCGTCGTCTCAGTCGTTCAGCCGTTTAAACTTGATAGATACAATAAGAGTTATTTCCACATTATTGTTAGTAAGGATTAATTAATATACCCAGAAACTTAACTTCACCCTTCATATCGACAGGCACTAACAACGAAAGCAATATTGTATTCCGAATAAATTAATACCAATCTGAACTCGATTATCTTAACCGATTTGTTTTGGAATTTCATGAGCAAATCTATAGTCGAATACATAAAACATTATCCTAGTACATTCGTTTGAGTAAGTATAAATATATTTTTATTTGGTTTGCTGTATATGGAATCGAAAATACTCGATAGAATTGCATTTAAATTGTAAATTATGTTTTAAGGCTATTTTTGTCGCATTCTATAACTAACTAGCCGTTTTCCGCGGTGTCACTCGCGATTCGGGAGAACTTCTTGTCGTACCCAGAGAGAATATAGCCTATACTACTCGGAAACAGCCCAGCTCTTTTATTTTAATCGGTTTCGTAGTTTCGGACTAATAAATAAACAAAAAAATGTCATCTTCATTATATTAGTGTAGAAGGTAATAGGTATAATTGATTATTTATGCGTGTATAAGTGGCTAGCAATGTACAGACTACAGCACATCAAGTTATCACAATCTGTCAAATTTCTGCAATAGATTTCAACCTTATTACAAGGTAGGTTAAGTTTCGATTGGTAAAATTTGACAGATTCGTATACGTTGACCTGCTGTCGTCTGTACTATTTTCGTTCTTAAAGACCTTATCAAAAGAAAAAGATTTGTTCTCGAAATCGATAGGTACTCAATTTTCTATTCACTATTATTTGCTCATTCCTCTTTACAATTCTATAATAACAAAACCGAGACGGCATTCATGCCAACAAGATCGACAAACTTAATCTCAACTGAAAACCGATTAAACTTTCCCAATCGATACTCAATCGATTTCTAACATCGATAAAATGGCAGCCAACATAACCCTTGTCCCGATACTTGTTGAACTTATATTCGTTTTGAATTATTCAGTTATTTGACCCCGACCTAGAAAGGGATAAACTCCAGTGGGGACGCCATTTGTCTGTGCCTGCTTTTTACTTTTTTATTGCGTCGCGTTCGCGCGTTTTGATTGATGATCTACTTTGTTTATTGTTCTTTAGTTTTTGGGGTGGGTAGGTTTTTAAGCGGTTTGTCACCTGTTTTTATTTTCTACTATATTACTGTCTAGATTTTGTTCTTTTTTCAACAGAATGGTAATGGAACCAGAGTTTACTGATGAAAATTATGTGAAAAGTGTTAGAACGTTTTGAAAATTTGCTGCCGACCGCTACTGCCGACCACAAGTGCTGTGAATGCGTGAATTTGGTCGAAATCTGAGGGTGACTGCACGTGCTGCTGCCGCTTCGGTCCAAAACGATTTCATGTAAATACATACAAGTCAGCAAAGCAGCTGCGGCATTACGGAGTAAATGTATACAGCATTGTATAAAATACCTTCATCATTGGTATCTCGAGCTATATATTTTCTTAAACTCAACATACAAATCCAACACCTTTCAATAATTTCAACTAAGAAATAAGATAAAAACAAAACGAGCACCAACTTCCCAATCGGAACAGGTAATGTCTGCAATGGGAATTGACAATTCCCATTGAACATGCGTTGAGATTTGTTCACAATACCGTTTGTTTTTGAGGGTTAAATAATGTTCATATTTTCATCCAATTGGAACAACTGGGAATGGGATTGAATATAAACTTATTGAAAGATTTTTTAGGCTTTTGTATAAAAGTGAATGTTTTGTTTCGTAAAAGATATGAATTGACCAGTGTGCACTGTGACGCACACAAATGTATCTTCAGATCTATTCGCTCTAGCAAACAGTAACAAATTGCGTGCGAATATTACTTAAATNTGGGGAACGACTTTCATCACTCGGATAAAATATGTCTTTCGTCCGTCTCCCAGGTACAGACGACAGCAGGTCACGGTACCCGAACCTGACAAATTTTACCAATTGAACATTAACTTACCACTGTTGTGATAAGGTTGAAAATCTATTGCAGAAATTTGACAGATTGTGGTAGCTTGATGTGCCGTCGTCTCAGTCGTTCAGCCGTTTAAACTTGATAGATACAATAAGAGTTATTTCCACATTATTGTTAGTAAGGATTAATTAATATACCCAGAAACTTAACTTCACCCTTCATATCGACAGGCACTAACAACGAAAGCAATATTGTATTCCGAATAAATTAATACCAATCTGAACTCGATTATCTTAACCGATTTGTTTTGGAATTTCATGAGCAAATCTATAGTCGAATACATAAAACATTATCCTAGTACATTCGTTTGAGTAAGTATAAATATATTTTTATTTGGTTTGCTGTATATGGAATCGAAAATACTCGATAGAATTGCATTTAAATTGTAAATTATGTTTTAAGGCTATTTTTGTCGCATTCTATAACTAACTAGCCGTTTTCCGCGGTGTCACTCGCGATTCGGGAGAACTTCTTGTCGTACCCAGAGAGAATATAGCCTATACTACTCGGAAACAGCCCAGCTCTTTTATTTTAATCGGTTTCGTAGTTTCGGACTAATAAATAAACAAAAAAATGTCATCTTCATTATATTAGTGTAGAAGGTAATAGGTATAATTGATTATTTATGCGTGTATAAGTGGCTAGCAATGTACAGACTACAGCACATCAAGTTATCACAATCTGTCAAATTTCTGCAATAGATTTCAACCTTATTACAAGGTAGGTTAAGTTTCGATTGGTAAAATTTGACAGATTCGTATACGTTGACCTGCTGTCGTCTGTACTATTTTCGTTCTTAAAGACCTTATCAAAAGAAAAAGATTTGTTCTCGAAATCGATAGGTACTCAATTTTCTATTCACTATTATTTGCTCATTCCTCTTTACAATTCTATAATAACAAAACCGAGACGGCATTCATGCCAACAAGATCGACAAACTTAATCTCAACTGAAAACCGATTAAACTTTCCCAATCGATACTCAATCGATTTCTAACATCGATAAAATGGCAGCCAACATAACCCTTGTCCCGATACTTGTTGAACTTATATTCGTTTTGAATTATTCAGTTATTTGACCCCGACCTAGAAAGGGATAAACTCCAGTGGGGACGCCATTTGTCTGTGCCTGCTTTTTACTTTTTTATTGCGTCGCGTTCGCGCGTTTTGATTGATGATCTACTTTGTTTATTGTTCTTTAGTTTTTGGGGTGGGTAGGTTTTTAAGCGGTTTGTCACCTGTTTTTATTTTCTACTATATTACTGTCTAGATTTTGTTCTTTTTTCAACAGAATGGTAATGGAACCAGAGTTTACTGATGAAAATTATGTGAAAAGTGTTAGAACGTTTTGAAAATTTGCTGCCGACCGCTACTGCCGACCACAAGTGCTGTGAATGCGTGAATTTGGTCGAAATCTGAGGGTGACTGCACGTGCTGCTGCCGCTTCGGTCCAAAACGATTTCATGTAAATACATACAAGTCAGCAAAGCAGCTGCGGCATTACGGAGTAAATGTATACAGCATTGTATAAAATACCTTCATCATTGGTATCTCGAGCTATATATTTTCTTAAACTCAACATACAAATCCAACACCTTTCAATAATTTCAACTAAGAAATAAGATAAAAACAAAACGAGCACCAACTTCCCAATCGGAACAGGTAATGTCTGCAATGGGAATTGACAATTCCCATTGAACATGCGTTGAGATTTGTTCACAATACCGTTTGTTTTTGAGGGTTAAATAATGTTCATATTTTCATCCAATTGGAACAACTGGGAATGGGATTGAATATAAACTTATTGAAAGATTTTTTAGGCTTTTGTATAAAAGTGAATGTTTTGTTTCGTAAAAGATATGAATTGACCAGTGTGCACTGTGACGCACACAAATGTATCTTCAGATCTATTCGCTCTAGCAAACAGTAACAAATTGCGTGCGAATATTACTTAAATATCCATCATATTGCAACCTTTGTGCTCAAATACATGCTAGTAAGATAGGAATAGAAAAACATACTTTTCCCATTATAATATCACTAACTTCCGCCAGTGGTTTCACCCGTTTCTCGATTAAACTTATTCTCGCACCCAGATAAAAAGTAGCCTAAATGTTATTCTGATAATAAAGCTAAATTGCTGCCAAGTCTCATCAAAATTCATCCAGTAGTTTGTCAATTTTTTGCATTTATAATACGAGTAAGAAGTAGGATCAATGGACCCACGAATCCCATATTCATTGCATGGTGTCGTCACAAGTGTATCCTCACGTAGAAAATAAGGAAAAATGTCCGCCACCGTTGTTGTCCTAATATTGTACACTCCAGGGAAGGTTGTCAGAATTTTTCACTAAATTATGATGCCAAGATTAGAATTTGGAATCCCTTGTAAAGCGCTTGGTTTTCGCAGTTTGAATAAATAATGGATTTTTGGAGCAATTGCTCCTTAAATCATGTTTTTATGAGGTGTACGAATAAGATTTACGATTATTTGTTGACAAGTACACAGAACAAAAATATATTGCAATTTTTTTGGTGTTGTTACTATGTTTAGATTGGGAATCGAATCCGTACTATATAGCATAGAATTTAATTAAAATTCAATAAAAGGCACACCTGTGCCTGTGTTTTTAATTTTAGATATTGCTCAGAAAGTAATTTTAAAATAAAATATAATATAAACAAAAAAATGTTACTTAAATAAAAACTTATGTTCAAACGTCTAGGTTAATGAAACTATAACATTTAATTATAACTATGTAAAACACTTACAACTAACTTAGGTAAGTTACAGTTAAGTTGAACCATACTATTAACGTCAAGTTTAAAGTTAATACGACTTCAAACGAAGTTATTTGAACTAACGGTTATGATTGGTTTCCTCTACATTGCCTTGCAATAAAATTGACCACACTTTGAAATAAATTGAATTACTTCTCTTTTGCAGCTTCTACAAATAATATTCATCACCTGCCTAGCCTTTTCTCGACTATGTTGGGTTTGGCTACCAGTGTAACCTGATGCAGCTGAGAACCAGTGTTTAACATGGAGTGATTGCCTATCTGACCTCCTCAACCCAGTTATCTGGACAACCCGATACCCCTTAGTAAGGCTGGCTGTCACGCTTTCTGGCTTTCGACTGCCCAACGATCAAAGATGTTAAAATGATAGCCGGGACCCAATAATAGGGATGACGACAGGGTAAAAAATAAGCAAATCCATTTAGTCCGTAATTTTGATTATTGCAAAATATTGGACCCGTATTTTTTGTTTTTAAAAATCTATGAATAATAACCAAGATAATGAGTATTAAAGTTCAGGAGTGGGGGGTCCTTTTCAACAGTCTGTAACTTCGTAATTATTTGTTTAGATGAAAAATGAAAAAATACGTGTGCAATATTTTTTTATAATCTAAAAGACGGACTAATTAGTTTTTTTTGTCGTCATGCCTATTCAACGTGGCTTCTGAAACAGCGGAACTCATCATGACAATATTATCACCCATAAACGGACCGACCGTGCCAAGCGTTGCTTAACCTTATGTTCGATATTATTTTGAAAAGGAACAAAACTAATGCATTTAATATTAAAAATCAAACGAATCGAATATACAAGCTGACACAACAAAAAGACTCACAAAAATAGAACGAAAGGAATTTCCTTTTTACGTACAAGAAAAATAGCAATTTCAAGTCGTCGAGAGACGCGTTATGTCGCTAACTTGTTGAATACAGGGTGCGACACGGTGTGAAATATTAACTCGCGTCCCACTTGCGTGGTTTTAATACACCCTGTGTTTAATAGGTAGGTTAACGGTTGGTTTGGTAAAAACAAAGTGTTTTATGTAATATTAAGTGGTTATAATTATGATTGATTAAGATATGGTTGTTATTATGTTATCACCCCTTTTTTATGTAGGTCAGAAATGGTCCTATTTATACACTATTAGAGTGGTTAGGGGCCGACCGGGGCCGTGTTAAGTTTCTTTGTTTCGAATCATAATGCGATAAAAACATATATAGGAGCATATCTTTTTTTAAATAAATACTATGCAAAAGTAATTTTGTTCGTACGTATACCACACATTCGCTTGTCAAAAGTTAGACCGTTTGTGATAAAACTTTTCAAAAAGTAGAACAATATAAAGTTAAAAATGTTGAATTTAAGTTTCACCTACTTCCCATACGAACTACTCGGCGCACCCAGATACATCTATTCATACATTCAAAAAACGCATCTGTCTAGCAGTTGCCGAGATTAGCGCGTTCATACAAACAGACTTTTAAGCTTCATAATGTTAGTATAGATTTTATGAATTAGAGAGCCGAGAGAATCAAACCCTAGTTCTATTACTTTTTCTCATCTCTGGCTTACTGTATATGTATTTCATTTCCGCAGAATATAAATAGCACCGAGTGCTTATCTGCAAAAGACGTGGAGTTTAAAATTTTCGCATACACGTTATGATAAAGCGTTTCGCTTATAATTTAATGGGCCCTTTCACACGGGATGGAGTGTAAACGTTATGAGTACCACTTATGTGAAGGTGGGTAGGGATTCGGCAAATAGGCGACATACATTTAGTCTTTTTAGTTTGAGTATGGGGTTTTTGATGTATGGTTATATGTACCTATATTTGGTTCTTTCTGTCACCCGTGTCTCTTTGGAATTACTTACCGTGGCTGGATGAAATGTAGCCAATGTTACTCAGGATAGTGTAGCTTTTAAACAGCGAAAGAACTTTTTAAATTGGTTCTGTAGTTTTAGAGCCTGTAGGGTTATAAGCAAAAAAAAGTTCCATCTTTATTATATTAGAAAGATGTTTGTTTATTTTCACATGGGAATTATTTAGCGACTCGGACAAATTGTAGCCTATAGCTTTTCTCAGTTTTTCAGCAGTTAGTGGGATGTAGTTTCCTCGAGACGTAGGCGGAGATGGGGATAGCTAGTAAAACGATACAAACACTTTTTAGGGTTCTTAAAAAATGGTACTGAGGTTCCTAAAACCATTTTTCTGAAAGTCAATCATTTCAGAGTAAGACACTTCCAAAGTGCTAAAATGTGTCCCCCCCCTGTAATTTCTAAACTACCAATGTGAAAAATCTAATAAAAATATATGTTACATATAGATCTTAACAAAAACTGTCAACCAAAATTGGTTTGAACAAAAGATACAGTCAGTGGTTTTAGAGTTATAGCACTTTTTAAGTAACCGCAAATTATACTTTGTTATTCATGTATTTGTATGAAAAACCAAGTTAAAGTAGGTAATAAGCACGTTTATTTTTCATAAATAATGAAACGGAACCCTTCGTGTGCGAGTCCGACTCGCACTTGGCCGGTTTTCCTATTTCTAACCATAACTATTTTAAACCAGATTTCTAAACTGTTGACATATCGTTCACATCAAATATTTTATTGAGATTCCTGTTCTTTAAAGTTTATACTTCTCATGACTTATTTATGATCCCTACTTGTTGATAGAATGCAGAGAAGATATTAATATGCTATAAAACAAGAAATAGACTTCCAAATCATTGAAAGGTGAAATAAAATCTTAAAATAAAAACAGCCCTCATTATTAACTGCTAAGCGGTCCCCACATTATTCCTTTAGCAGCCAATTAATTTTCAAAAGATAAACAGACACGCGTAAACTCATACAAAATTCCAGCCAACTTGAGCCCCACACTGTATCTAATTAATTTTCCAACATTTAAAACTTCCATATTTGTTGAAGAGACGTGTTTACACTGTCAAAGTTAAGCGTCGAATGAGATCTGCCGACCGCTTCGCGCTTAAATTTGAATTTAGAACGTTCACGGTAACCGGCGACGTTTATGAATGCGTTCCGAAATTAGCCTTTTAATAGTCCTCCTTTGTGTTGCGAGGAAGGATTCTATTTAGAAATTAATTATGTTTCGTTCGGGAATTACGTGTTTTTGTAGCAATATGTGGGGAAGGTTACGGGCCTTTCAATAAAACTAACTTTGATGATGAATATAGAAATTTAAGTTTATTTTGCCGTGAAATTTAGTATTGTTTTGTTGAGTGAACAGTTATTTTAGTAGATTTATTATGACAAGTGTAATTTTAGAATGGGTAGTAGTGTAATGGAAATGGAATAATAAATGGCGCAATTGGAGTGGAATGGCGCCATTTTATGACGGGTTTTGTATTTGGATTTCAAATAATGTGGTTTTGTCTATGTTTATTTTGTGAGTAAATACTGTTATGTGAATTTTAGTTTTAGTTTAATTAATATTGTTATTACTTGAAAGTTGTGTATCCAGGGAAATTACTGTTTCCATTGGTTAATATTTTAGCGTTTTATGTTAATTTGTTACGTGGATATCTTTAATAATTCTAAATACGTTATGCAATCTCTTTCTATCGGAATATAAAAATAGGCAGATAAAGATTTTGATGCCTCAGTAAGTACTTGCACTGTTGCTATGCTATAAACATAACATAAATCAATCATAACTAATTAACAGAAAACACCAATTGTTCAAGTACAAAAATTAAATCGGTCTCACGCTTTACCCTCCTGTAGCATTATTCTGGCATATTCGCACAAGCACACGTTGATGGCTTCCATGCCATCATAAGACAGAAGTCTGCCTCGCTGCTCTGCAGAGTGCGGGCCAGTTCCAACTCCATCATGAAAACCATTGCAGGGAGGTATGATTCGCCTATAGTGTATGATATTGTGCGAAGATGTATCTCCAACAATAGGCTTGTAACTAAATACTAACATAGTTTTTAAGATTTGTTCTTACTAACACCTATGGATGTTTATTGTCCGAAATAAAGTTTATTTTATTTTATTTTTTTATTATTATTCTGGAGATTTCTCTTTCTCGAAATTTTAGGAATTTCGGTTTCTTACTGAAATTACGGGCCTAGGCCAAGTGAATTTCAGGTTGGGTGTGTTGATCGGTGTTGTCTTCTTGTAAAAACTTCCTCACGATTCGGCAAGTATTAAGCACAGCGGCTTTCTGCATGGTTATATAAATATGTTTCGGTAAATATTATTATTATTATTATTAACACTTACTCGAACCAACCCCCCAAAACGAAAACCAATCGCTTTACTAAAAAAATCTCCACAAACACACCGACAATATAACCCTGTGCTAACTAGGTAACAGTTACTGAAGTAAACTGGGTTAATGCGCTCATAAACTGGCTACTGCGAAGTCGCCTTGAACTTGCAGTTACATGAATAAAATTACCTACTTTTCAACGGCCAGTGGGCTCAAATCTTTGCTTCATATTGTAAATGAGGAAGGAAGTATGTTTGTTTGTTCTATTTTTGCTATTAAACGGCTACACTGAATGAGGTGAAATTTTGAGTGGAGATTGGCAGTGGCTGAGGAAAGTATAATATACTAGCTTCCGTCAGCGGTTCCACCCGCTTTCCCGTGGGAACTTCTGCGCGCACCCGGATAAAAAGTAGCCTATAGCCTTCCTCGATAAATGGGCTATCTAAAACTGAAAGAATTTTTCAAATCCGACCAGTAGTTCCTGACATTAGCGTGTTCAAACAAACTCTTCAGCTTTATAATATTAGTATAGATTAGCACTCCATCTTCGTTTCTTCCTATTTCTGTATTATCCAGTTTCACCCGCTTTCTACGGAACTGCTTCCCGTAGCCGGTCGAGGTCTAAGCCTTTGTCAACCGAGGGTAGTGCGGTTTTCCGACAGTGAAGGAATATTCAAAATCGGTGCCTTAGTTTCGGAACATTCACGGTATAAATAAATACTCTTCTAAATGTTAGTTAAGATAGAAATATGTGATTTGGTAAACCAACAACGATATCGCTACATAAAATCAAAAGAAAAATTACCGTAACCAAATCAATCAAACAAAATTACAAAACAATTAAAAACCAATGTAACCTCAAAACTAATAAAGATCTAATCATTTAACTAATACCCAACTTAACCCGTCAAACCACCAATTTAACTGCCTTGTAACAGTTTGAAACTCTCGCCAACATTGCACAAAAGTTTGGCCAACATCGAGTTGGCGATGTGACCAAATGTTTGGTCAAACGTTCATTTGGATTCATGACTGTAGGCAGTGTCTTGGAGGTTCAATCTTGGCTCGGAACGTCCGCTTTTGAAACCGCGTAAATGGTTCAGGTTGGGTGCCGGTTTTAGCGATTTTGTTAATGGAAATATAATTTTGGTGCATTTTATTTTAGAGTGCTAGATTATGATCCTGATTAAGGGACTACACACAGTTATTCAGCTCTATTCAGCTTTTGCCCATAGAAAACCATGATTTTGTATGAAGACGCGTACGAATCCGTTCAGCTTTCCGCGTCTATTCAGTTTTCGCGGCAAACGGGTATGTAATGAGAACAAATGTGTTTTTATCTTGCGAGTGCTTTAGATAGAGTTCAGCGCTTTTCTGCCACGATCAGCGCTGTTTCGCCACGTTCGACGCTGAATGCGCTGAATAAGTGTGACCAAAATCGTTCAGCGAAACGTGAATGGAGCTGAATAAGTGTGTGTAGTCCCTAAGGAGGAGCTTCTGGTTAAGTAACAGCCGGACGGGTCGTTTAATCATAAGGTTAAACAACGCTTAGTGCTGTCTGCAAACATAAGGTTGTTCGACGCTTGTTGTGATCGGTGCGTGGATGGGTGACTCTTGTCATGATGAGTTTCTTCTCATTTTGTAAGGCACGTTAGATTGGTAGGCGTACAATCTATAAATAAAAAAATCAGTTCAAGAATTATAATCAGAGTATAATTATAATCAGGCCCACTGACATAAGTAATGAAATAATTTATTCTAGCTACCTATATTCATTTCAGTACTAAAACACAATTCTTAAGCAACCAACCTTTTTGTTTTTCATTACCTGACTTACTAATAAAAAATAAAATCTTGGTTCACACTCACGTTAACACTGGAACCCTACCCACTTTCTCAACTCGCTCGCGGTCATGTGTGTATAGTGAAGACGCTTTGACTTTGCTGTTTGTATGACCGAGTATATCGTGGCCTCCTTATGTCAAATATTATATCTTGGAAACTGCTGAAAGAAAAGTGTATTTTCTTCAGCAAAATGCTTTCTGTAACCTTATGAAACATTATTCTATATTTCACTGTAGGCAGATCCATGGGTTCATATTATCCTAAAAAAGATTCTACGCCTATTATTAAAATAAATCTTTCAAAAACCGCTTATTTTTGTAAGTTTACGCTTAAAATGATTCGTAGTTACGCTACGATAAGCTTAGTTGGATTGGCTACGAATCGGCCGTGTACTACGGTAAGCGTAGCGTATGGTTATTGGTTTGCTACGCCGTAGCAAGTTTACCTTGCCAGGCTGATAGTTTGGTTATTAATGAATACATACATGATTATGAAATCTATGTATGTTTGTATATACCTTGTTGTGTGTGATCAATACGGTATCTTCTTTGTATGAGAAGAGGACTTGTATTGACGGTAAATAGCCCAATGATGTTTGGTCATTGAAATACATTGAAACATTGAGGTACAAGATTATTCAGGCATATTAATTTAACTATTAAGAACTACCTTCTGCCTACAGTCTTACCTGCGTTGCAGGGTCCTCCGTCACGAGAATAAAAAGTAGCCTACATTTATCTCCTATCACCTATCTCTGTTCCAATTTCATGTCAATCAGTTCATCCGTTTTTGCGTGAGTACTTTATATACTTATTTTTTCGTTTATAATAAAGTAAGGTTAAACAACATACCTTACCAGAATTATCACAGTTTATTATTCTACCTTATCTTAAGTTAATAAAGTTTCTTAACGTAAACGTAATCTCGAACAATACTGGTTAAACCTAAATAAAGTAAAACAGATTAAGTTAACTCCTATGTTTGTTCAGGCTTAGACGGCTACTTTCAATAAATTGTAGGCTTTATATAACAGTTAATAGCCCACAGGGGTCAAAAGTAAAGTTTCATTATGAAAATCAAGTTAATACGTTCTTCGATTAGTTTGTGGTACCTCTAGATTTTCTGGGAAATCTCTAAAAAGCTTTTTGTTAATGTTGTAAGTAATTTGTTAATGTTTACGAGAGTAATTTAGGGTGGAAATGTAGGTGACTATATTATTGTCTGTCTATACTAGGTTTCGCTAGTGATTTCGCTCACATAACGTGGGAAGTACTCTGTTCAACCGGATAAGAGAAGGCCTTAGCATATCTCGCTATCTAATACTGTAAGAATTTTTCATATCGGTCCATTAGTTCTCGAGATAAGCGCGTATAAACGAACAAACTCATCAGCTTTATAATATTAGTATAGTTAGGTACTAACTTGGGAAAGTAGGTGTAAGCTTGTTAATAAATGTTATGTATTTTTGTGCCTCCATTATTAATATTTTTAATTATTTTTGTTACAGGTATGTAATTTTACTTTCTATGCGATTAATATGAAACAAGAATTCCAGTACGTAAGTTAAATTTGTTAGAACTTAAACGTGTTAAGTGATAATTTATAATCACTTAAATACTCTATCAACAAGTTCCTAAAACAATTTAGATTAAAATCATGAACAACTACATTACGACAAAAAACTTTGTACACTGCCGGCCAAAAAAACGTAGCGTCAAATCGTCGCATTAGGGTTATCGTAACATCTCAACAATTAACACGACAAGAAATTGGGTGACAGACAAAAAAACAGAGGGGAAAGGAAGGAAAGAATTCGTTTAGATAACCATCGGGAATTTAATGAGCTATACTTTATACATAGACTGTACAAATGACGATTTTTAAGATGGCGATGTCTGTGATATTAAAAGTGCATGGCGATATTTTCCTGGCGTTATATATTCTTACTAGCTTTCGCCAGCAGTTTCACTCGCTTTCCCGTGGAAACTACTGCGCGCACCCGGATAAAAAGTATCCCATAACCTTCCTCGATAAATGGGCTATCTAACACTGAAAAAGAACTTCTCAAATCGGACCAGTAGTTCCTGAGATTAGCGCGTTCAAAGAATCAAACAATAATACGAGTAGGTTTAATTACTAATCCGCCTTGAGGGCACGTGGTCCTCAGCGGGGCCCACTAGGGCCAGAGCCTGCTGGGGCTGCGGATTGTTCGCGCGAGTGACCGCGGCCCTGGCACACAAAGGGCTCTCGAAGGAACACGGTGGGTTTTAGTCAGTAAAAGTCTTACACTCACGCTGTCACCCACAGCGGGAGCGGTCATCTGATGATTTCCCATCGATAAAAAAAAGTATTATCATGCCATCTCAACAATTAATATGACAAGAAATTGGGTGACAGACAAAAAAACAGAGGGGAGAGGAAGGAAAGAATTCGTTTTGATAACCATCTGGAATTTAATGAGCCGGCTACTGGTGTTATGTTTTGTTTCAATTAAAATTTTCGGTGGGTCGGCTTTTTTGGCTCGCAGTTGATGGTTTTTAATTAGATATATTAGTATTGTTTCATAGTTCAATGTAATTACGGCATTATGCGTTTTGAATTATAATAAAAATGTGTTTTTTAATTGAAGTAAAAGCAAAATTTAAGTAGGTATACTTGTGCGAAAATAATTTTACAGAGAATTTGAGTAACTAAACTTTATGGATTTAGTATTCTTAATTTTCTATTTCTTCTACCGTTATCCAAACATCTGTCAGAATGCCTCTAAGATAACTTAAAGTAACTTAACTCCAACTTGATATAATCTCAGTAACTTAAACCAACAAGTGTAACACTTTCATTAACTTAGTGTACGCACTAATTTACATGCAAATGGATATATGACGTCATCACACCACGTGTGACGTCACAACTTGCGGTAGACGAAGTTTTGTCAACGTTGAAGCGATTAAGGGTTAATTTAAACTGTTATACGGATTATCGACTGGAAACTGGGTTAAGTTTGGGAAATTGTTCTAAGATGTCGGAAGATTTAAGGGTTAAGCTAGATTTTTGAGTGATACAAGCTTTTGTCGGCGGTTTTACCCGCGTTTCGTGGAAACTACTTGGCGCACATTATACACCATTGATTGTAAGAGTTTTCTATTTTAAGACACCATCTTCGTTCGATAAATACGCTATCTAACACTGAAGGATTCTGGACGAATGGGTCCTGTATTCTTGAGATAAACGGGTTGAAGCAAACAAATAAATCCTTCAGTTTTGTAATATTGGTATAGGTAGATGATAATCTAGGAAATTGTGAAACTAAATACCAACTCGCAGCTAATTATAAAAATTACGAACCGCTAATATCATCTGCCAAGCCTTTTCCCAATTTTATGTTGGGGTTAGTTTCCAGTCTAACCGGTTGCGGCTGAATACCGAAGTTTTACCGACGCTCTATTGCTAAAATGTAATTGCAATTTGACTTCAAAACATCACTCTTCGTTGCAGAAATAAATCTTTCAATACGATAAAACCACTTTAAAATCAAAACCCACTTAAAAATACAAGCTTAATATCCGAAACGGCTGTGCACATTGTTATTCAACTCTCGTCAATCGGCTGGCTATAATCTCCGCTATGTTACACTGCACGCCCGGAATATTGACCACCTCTACCTAACGAGATTAATAAATTCCGACTTGATTATTTTGCTAGATTATTTTACTTTGAGACTGTTAAGAGATACCCTTTGTGAAATTTTGTGCAATTAAATAATAATTGTTGTGAAGTGGTTATCTACTGTTGCGACCAGTTTCACAGGTTTCAGATAAGGTTCTAAATAGCTATCTTACAGATAATGCCATACAAAATTAAATTATTTCATGTTAATATTATTTAATGCTGATTTTTAGGGTTCTGTACCCAAAGGGTAAAACGGGACGCTATTACTAAGACTACGTTGTCTGTCTGTCTGTCTCCGGGCTGTATCTCATAAACCGTGATTGCTAGTAAACATTGAAAAATCGGCCCTTGACTGAAAATATTCTACTGGTAAGTGAAAATTTGTGATACCTGATAACTTTGCTCTTGAAAACATTTTACTAGAAATGATTTTAAAAGTTCATAATATTTTTCATTTTGTTACCATTACTTTTTCAAACAAATTTTCTCATAATCCTCCATGGACGCTTATTAAGCACATAAAAACTAATAAAACGAAACATGAAAATTAAAAAAAATGCTAACATTATAATCTACTTTCAGTAACAGAAAATTATCCCGAAAAATGAAATTAACCTACCTAATTGAAGTTTCATATTAAAAACAAATCCACAGGGATATACAACCTTTTTAGCTTGACCTATATACTGGACATGGCAAGTGACGTCATGGGCCGTTGTTAGCACCCGAAGGAGTATAATTGTATAATTTGAGTAGTAGTGATATTAAAACTAGTGAAATTAAAGTGTAATGGAACGTGACAGAGGCGTTTTGGTGGAATGGAACGTTAATTTTGTTATGTTGTATTCGGTTTTGTTTGGTCAGGGGTATGTTTATTTAAATGGAAGGCTTTTGGGAAGTATTAAATGAATTACTTTGTATGGATTTAAACTTTTAGAAAGGACAGACATAGGTAGATTTTAGACTGTTCAGGTTTCTAATAGTTTTCGAGATGCAAGTAATATGGCAGGAAACAGATAGCATTGAAACATATTTAGATATTGAGAAATAAAAATATTTACGTGATGATCCAATTAATTTTCTTACTAGATGTTTTCCCGCGGTTTCACCCGCGAAAACTACTGCCCGTACACGGACAAAATATAGCCTATGTTACTCCGCAAAATTTCCAGTATTAGTTTAGCGGCTTTTATTTCCTCCGTCCATGGCACGGAAAAATTGATCAGGAAAATATTACCCACCACACTGGTCAATTTTGAGGTGCCATGCATGGTTGACGCTATAAATGCCTGGAAAGTCGCATGCCCGAACACCGACCTGCCCGTCAACCCCTCCTCCCAAAGACAGTGGGATGAGCCGCTCTGCAGAGTAATACGGAAAAGTTTAATTGATACGTCAATTACTTCTGCGGAGCGAGCGCGCCTACTGGCTGTGGGTGAATGGGAGTCGGGTCTTTGGCTTTTCGCACTCCCGTCGTCAAACATAGGCACCATGTTTGATGACACCACTTTCAGACTCGCTGTTTGCCTCCGTCTGGGTGCTCCATGCTGCTCTCCTCATCGCTGCCACTGCGGGGAAGCTGTCAACAGCCTCGGTCACCACGGCCTGTCGTGCAGCCGCAGTGCGGGCCGCATACCACGGCATGCGAACATTAACGACGTGATCCGTCGCGCTCTTGTTACCGTCGGCGTGCCAGCCGTACTTGAACCAAACGGCTTGGCACGTGACGATGGCAAGAGACCAGACGGCATGTCGCTATTTCCGTGGAAGTTGGGTAGGACTTTAGTGTGGGACGCGACCTGCGTCGACACTCTTGCGCCATCCCACCTTCCCGGAACTGCGTGTTGTGCTGGCTCTGCCGCTGCACAAGCAGAGAACCTCAAGCGGCGCAAATATAGTAGTCTTATTGGCAACTACATGTTTGAGCCGTTTGGGGTTGAAACTCTCGG
>NWSH02000571.1:9000290-9013539 GCA_002382865.2 Heliothis virescens
AAGTTGCATTGGTACTTGCCTGACCTGGAATCGAACCCACACACTCATACTTGAGAGGTTGGTGCTTTACCCACTAGGCCAGCACAACTACACAAACCATTATTAGTAATAATTTATTACAAACTTCTAATAGTTTTTCTCCACGTTTATTTTCTCTAGTTACTGCAATAAATAATAGCAGTAAATAGCCGTTAACTTTTATCGTTTTCGCTACAATAGGATCGCGTAATATTTTATGAAAAAACTAGATTCACACGCGTTCGAACGTTAAGTAAGAGTGATAGGTTCAAATTATAAGCTGAAGCGATTTTATTTTTAACTAGCTTCTGCCAGCGGCTTCGCCCGCTTCCCGAGGGAACTATTTCCCGTACCCGCATAAAAATGCTTATGCTTATGTTGTTCCTCAGGGTCTATTCTATCTCTGTACCAAATTTCAACAAAATTGGCTCACTGGTTTGGTGTGAAAGCGTAACAGACAGACAGAGTTACTTTCGAATTTATATTTTAGTAGGGATTTTATTTATATTATGAGTCTTTGAATATTTTTTTAATTATGTTATAAGTGTCTACCTAACTTTGATGTTGGCTCTTCTTTCATCAAAAACTCGACTGTGCTGTAACCCTATATCTATATCAGAATAACACAGTCTATCTTTCCATGTGTGGGAATTAGTTACTATTGTAAAACCGCGGTCGGGAGCTAGTTTATAAATATTTTTTTAACAGCTCTGATAAAATCTGGCTTAGCTTAGATCAGAGCTTAAAAAGTTCGATTTTAGTACTAACATACATTTTCAGGAACAATAAAAACCTTATTTTATTTTAAAAAGTTTTTAAAACAAAGTTTTTTAGTTTAGGTTTGTTACCATAGTTCCTATTAAATACTAGCTTCTGCCAGCGGTTTCACTCGCGTCCCGTGGGAACTACTCGGCGCACCCGCAAAAAGTAACCTATAGCCTTCCTCGATAAATGGGCTATCTAACACTGAAAGAATTTTTAAAATCGGACCAGTAGTTCCTGAGATTAGCGCGTTCAAACAAACAAACTCTTCAGCTTTATAATATTAGTATATGATGAATCACATTTCAAATCATATAACTTGTACCACACCTCAAACACACGGTTTTTCCGACAGTCAGCGCGAAAACTTTCACTGCACGTCTTCCCGAGTTTCATTGCACCTAGCAAACTTATTCCATCACTTGCCAAGCTAATATCACCCTTATAACCTTCAGAATAACGCCTATAACTACCGCACAATTTCCTTTGCACCAATCTCTATCTACTTAAAATTGATGCAAGGGAATGTAGATCCTATTTAAATGAAGTTAAGGTTGAACTAAGGTTTGTAAAGTGTTAGATTACGCGGAAACGTATTGCGCATGATTATGTTGATTAGGCATTCATTCCTTTTCTATTAAGTTTCAAATAAATTCTTCTTATGATGTAACGTGAAGTAATTTTGTTTGATGCTTGTTGGAGTGTGCAGTTTGCGGTTTTTTTGGTAGGCTTTTATATAATAAAGTATTTTGTGTTCAATTTTTATTTATTATGAGATCTTTGTTTAGTTGATTACATTAGGCAATTATTAAATAGGCTGACTACGTTTATCATCTATATCATTCCAACATTCTCCATAGAAATTTGTCTATGAAAGTATCGTAATACATAGTTACATTTAGGCACATTTTCAACGACAACATAATCACCCGTTTTGTTTGAAACAACTGTTAACTTTGAAAATTGAACGTCAAAAGTCATAGTAAACATTTGTTTTAAGAAAACTGACGTTTATTTTATCGGTGAACTTGGACCAAAGTGATTTGCAGATAGAAACAAGTGTCAAAAGTGTATTAATATTAAGTGACATCAATAACTGATCTAACGCTCATTCCTTCTCTGTGTGAGAGGCCTGTGCCCAACAGTGGGATGATAAAAAACCGGTTCTAACTACTTAAATCATAAACAATTTCTTAATATCCCATCAACAAAAATGTATCAACCGCCATATCTAAACACAGTACCCCGAAAACTAGCCAGTTCTGTCGCTTGGCATCATCAATATTCATCCGGCTATCCGTTCGAACGTTCTAGAAGGGTGTAGTTAATCAGCCGTGCCGAACTACTGGCGGTAAATTAAGCCGTTCAATTCCGGACAGAACCGGTACGAAGCGGTTCGAAGCGGTTCGGAGCGGTTACAACCGGATAAATAGGGTTGGCACGCTGGCTCTTGAGATAATGGAGTGTGGTTTGTTAGGGTTGTCGCAGTTAAGTTATGGTGTTTAATATGGTTTAGATATATGGTGTGGGAAGGTAAAATATTGGAATTAAATATGAATGATATAGGTAATGGCGCATTTAAAATTAAAGTTTTTGAAAATTTTCAAAAACTTTAATTTTAAATAATACAATAATAATTGAAGACAAAACTACAGAAAGCCTCGCCTGGAAGAATGATCTTAAAGCATCAACCTTATTATAGTGTAGGTACTAGTTTCTTTATTTTACAACATTTCCTTCAATTTAGGTACGCTCTTTAACTATAATTAAAAACCCTATAAAAGTAATAAAATACACTAACGGCCTTACTTATAAAAATAGTTAAGCATTGTTTAGCTTAATTAATGTTACCGTCACTGTCTTTCGTTTTATTATTGCGCTTTGTGTGATAGTGACAGCAACAGTGATTAAGCTAAACAATGCTTAACTATTTTTATAAGTAAGGCCGCTAGACTTTTATTTTAATTTGTCAAATATTCAGTCTTATAAAAAAATACTCTACGGTAAAAACTTTTAACTTTCCAACGTGCACTAACCCTTGGTCAAAGGTCCTTTCAATGCAATCACTAAATGCACGGGACATACGGAACCACGGAACCAGTAGTCTACTGTATCAGTTCAACATATGGCTCGTTTAAGTCGTTCATGGTTTGGTATGGGGGTACGGACAACAGCACATCAAGTTACCACAATCTATCAAATTTCTGCAATAGATTTTCAACCTTATTGCAATGGTGGTAGGTTACTGTTCAATTGATAAAATTTGACAGATTCGTATACGTTGACCTGCTGTTGTCTGTACAATTACTAAACGTAAAAGTTAATTTATAAACGTTAAACATTTGGATGGATATTCAGTGGATATCTTTTGCTTTTTCACGCAAAACGGATTATGATAAAAAGCCATGCTTGTAAACAAAATACGTGATCATTATGAGGAAACCGGACTTAAGTACTTAAACAAATCCACCTCTAAAACCACCACAAAAAAAGCCTTAAAGCCCATCTTTACACCTTCAAAATATCTAAAACAGATAACCTCGGAACATCCCCCAAGTAGTCATGACTCCACAATATTACCACGATCCGGTTGACATAGCGTGTACTAACAAGACTACCTCAGCCCTCAGCTTCAAGATATTAATACCCTCAAAACTTACAGCTTATCGGGCTCTGTGCAGACAAGGAAAAACTGGTTAAGTTCGAGCAGGATCATGGCATGAAGGGTTCCGTATAAAAAGAGCTAAAAACAGATTTGTTGTACGGGAGCCCCCCAAAATATTTTAGTCTAGTTTTCAATATTTTTTATTATAGTGGCAATAAGAACAACATCCATCTGTGAAGATCGCAACTGTCTAACTATTATGGTTCATGAGATTTAGCCTGGTGACAGACGGAACTGACGGACAGCGTAGCCTTAGTAGAAAGGTCTCGTTTTCCCTTTGGGTACGAAACCATAAAAATAGCACGTATTATGGCAGACTAAAAACTGTTTTACTAAGTTTATAAATGAAGGTAAGCCTTTAGATAAGGCAGGGTAAGTCTGCTGTCATTTGTTAAGATTTTAAGCCGTAAGAAGTCGTTATGGCCAAGTGTTTAAGGGTTGTAATCCTAAGAACTGCCGCTCAGGGACGAGTGTGTTCGATTCTAGGTTGCAAGTGCTTTTGTACTTTTCTAAAATGTGTGCACTTTCAAGTATATTTTGGGGATCAATCACTGACTATTGCGGTGAAGAAAACATTGATGAGTGATTAACGCTCTCTCCTTCTTGGTATAAGAAGAGAAATTATCGTCGTATGAAACTGAGTGATGCTTAGCTGCATACTGGATTAGACCGGCCTAGTTGGAAGTCACTCATATTGGAAACGGCTAGACAGATTAAAGATCATGGCAAACTTGAACGGCCGCCGTCGGCTGTTTACAATGACGTTGTTTTACCTATATGAGATACGCTTTAAGGGTTGAATGATGTGACGTGCTGTGCCGTTGATGTGTGTGGTATTTCTACCCAGGGGTAAATGTTCGACGTGACAGCTGTGAGACTAATGGGCGGCCATTTGACAGCCGGTTAAGGTTAAAGTTAAATCGAGCAACCTAGCCTTAGTCTAGCACTGTGTTGGTGCCTAAGCAAGCCCATCAACAAATTACCCCTGAAATAAGTTTTACATTTTTAAAGGTTGGAAAACTTAATCTCCAAAGACTATTAACCGCTCATTTGATCTCCAGTCAAGCGTTAGTTAAGATCAGATGAATCAATAATGCTAATAGATAACGTCTATAGTTAACTGCTAATGAGTGCTAAGAGAGCTCTTTGCTATTTAAATAGAGCTCTTAAAGTTTATCTTATGTTTATAATAATTATATGTTAATAGCTTTGAAGTAACCGTTTTTCGAAAGAAATGAGATTAGTTCGTAGAAATATTTTAATTTTTTTTAAATCAGGTTTTTCTCTTGAAAAAAAAAACAAATCAGAAATCTCTTGAAAATTACTTGAAAAATAATTTATCAGCCCTATTGATATAGTTTTCTTCAAACCATTGTGAAAGAGTTGACATTCTTGGATCGAAAGGTTTCACCGTGGTTTCCCCTATAATAAATTAGCTTCTGCCAGCGGTTTTACCCGTGTCCCGTAGGAACTACTCGGCGCATGGTGGATAAAAAGTAGCGTATAAGCCTTCCTCGATAAATGGGCTATCTAACACTGAAAGAATTTTTCAAATAGGACTAGTAGCTCCTGAGATTAGCGTGTTCAAACAAACAAACTCTTCAGCTTTATAATATTAGAATAGCAGCATACTTATAGGCACTAAAAATCAAACAAACTTCCGCATTGAAAACCTCTTTTTTTGAAATCGGTTAAAAAGAGTACATATTGAAAATACTGCTTTCTTCGCTCTCAAACAAATTGCGGCTAAGTGATGTTCAACTGTGCGTATCATAGCCCCTCGGGGTTGAAGTTTTACTTATATCGTTATTGAAACGATAGGTTTTCAAGATTAACTCGGTAAACGTTTAAATTGTTTGATAGTTAACACTGTATTCCCTTGAAGGGTAGATAGAAATATGTTTATAGGTAAGATATATTTTGTTTGTTTGGCCCTAAAAACTCTGAAACTACTGAACCGATTTGAAAGAGTCTTTCACTGTTGGGAAACAATATTATCCCTGGGTGACATAAGTTTTATTTCATCCTGGAACGGGAATTAGTTTCCGCAGGTTGCGGGTGAAACTGGGCGAAACAGTTTAGTAATATTTTGTTACTAATTTTACTAATAATATTCTCTTTGTTTGTTTCAGGTAAGTCCTAATCTGGCAGATACATAATTATTGGTCGAAGGAGTACCTACACAATAAATAGGTAACTTTAGATCGAGACTAATCGTTAAAAAAAATATAAAAAAAATACGGTCGAAATCCTTTTTGGGAAGTCGGTTAAAAAAATATTAAACCCGTAAAAAAACATACATAAATTGTTCTTTAACTTTTACTAAGACCTAAGTTCTTGTATTTTAATTCATATAAAGGTAAAACTCCAACTCTCGCATTCGCAACGTTTGCCGCACACGACAAACGCGAGGTTCGAAAATCCATCTTTACTTAGATAAACAAGCGTTTCCAATATGATTGCTCTTCCAAGAACTGTTTCAACTTCACATTTTTCTTTCATCAATTCTCGTGTATCGAGATTTCTTTTCATTCCAGCTGTGAACTTGAGATTTTTCATGCATTTTTCCTGTTTTTCTTTCATTAATGTCTCCTTTCTGTGTTTGAAACAGATTCTCGAATTAAGCAACGCTCTTCACAGGACTCATCTCTTTTGAATGATATAAGGATATGGTCATATTGTTAGCGGTGAGTGTTGCTAGGTGGTTAACAAATGAGGCGTTTAAAATTGGAAGACGTAATTTACGATTACAATTAATTAATTACGTCAATCATGATCTTTTTGGGACTTGGTTTTTAAAATAGTCTTTTTTATTGATCTTGTAGTATTTTTTGAAATGACGAATGATGGTTTAATAACTAATTTTACTCGGCTTACTAAAACATGAGTTGTGAACATTAACTTCTTTCCCACGTGACGAAAATACGTAATATGTATTCTTACTTAATGACAAGAATAAAAATTGCTCGAATTTATTTTCTCGCTCCCGCTTCCGCTTTCACTCTAACCAACGCCTTACCAATAAATGGCGCCCACTTAACAATCCAATAGTACGTCAATGGAAATAAGATAATATTTTCCCTATTTCATTGGAGTGTCCCACCCCTAGTCGTCACCCCTCTATTGTGATATAAATTCCGTCGCCTTATTTCTTTTTATTATTGCTATATGTACTAAGTGGTGCCTTTTGTATCGTATCCTTGAGTAAAGGGTGTGAGGAGGTAGTTGTTACATTTAAAAATATTTTTTTAATGTGATCCATATGTTTAAGATTAATATGGCTAAGGATAATGGACGCTTAAGATATCTATCTGTAGGGAGTTACAAAAACCGGTCAAGTGCGAGTCGGACTCGCACACGAAGGGTTCCGTTCCAATATCTATGAAAAATAAACGTACTTATTACCTACAATTAGGCAAAACACAAATATATGAATAACAAAGTTATAATTTGCGGTTACTGAAAAAGAGCTATATCTCAAAAACCACTAACTGTATCTTGTTCAAACCAATTTTGGTTAGTAGTTTTTATTGAGATCTATAACATATATTTTTTTCAGATTTTTCACTTTGGTAGTTTAGAAATTACAGGGGGGGGGACACACATTTTGGCACTTTGGGAATGTCTTACTCTAAAATGATTGACTTTAGGAAAAAATGGTTTTAGAAACCTCAATCTCATTTTTAAAGACCTATCTATAGACACCCCACAAGTATAGGTTAGATGAAAAAAAATTTTTTAGGTTTCAGTTCCATGTATGGGGAGCCCCCCTTTATTATTATTATTTTTTTATTTTTTCATAAGAATCGTAAAGCGGTCAATGAAATACATCTACCTACCAAGTTTTAACTGTGTAGTCCTAATAGTTTCGGAATAAAGTGGCTGTGACATACGGACGGACGGACAGACAGACAGACAGACAGACAGACAGACAGACAGACAGACAGACAGACAGACAGACAGACAGACAGACAGACATGACGAATCTATAAGGGTTCCGTTTTTTGCCATTCGGCTACGGAACCCTAATAAAAAGTTTAAGAGATTTTTTGTTTGTGTGATCGCGGTATTCTCATTAACTAATTGAATAATTTATTCAGCCTTTGCCCAGCAGTGGAACAGTATAGGCTAGGGAAAAAAAAACAAATTCAGTGGTGTCGAGAAAGGCTAAAGGCTTTTTTTATTTGGATGGGCGAGTTCTTATGAAATTGCGTGAAACAGATATTAGAATAAATTATATTCATAATAATGCCACGCGGTGAATAAACTATAAAAAACAATGTTCAAATACAATTATTATATAATGTGTCTTTATTCAAACGCATCTATTATTTTCTTATTTCTTGTTTTGTCATATAACTGTACAAAAAGATACCTTTATTAAACAACTGTTGCACAAACACCATTGTTATCTAAAACACATGCACTTAATTATTTATTATTGTAATAGTACTCATCAGCACGCAGTTATTAATCTGATTGCATTGTGTTGTCTATTTCTAGACACGGTGCGTTGCGGTTTGCTGGATAAGCGGTAGCGTTTTTATTAAGTTAATCGCTCAGTTTGGACACCTTTTATTTTATTTAATATGGGATAAAAACGTCATAATTACATTATTATTAAGATCTTAATCATCAGCCTTTTTATCGTCCCACTGCTGAGCACAGGGCTCCTCTCACACAGAGAAGGATTGAGCGTTAATCACCACGCTTGCTCAATGCGGGTTGGTGATTTCAGACTTTGTAGTCCAGGTTTCCTCGAGATGTTTTTATCGCACTAATATCACAAAAGAGAAAATTTGTATTTGTGTATCTCCATTATGCAAAAACTACTGAACAGATTTTTTGTCAAACTATTGTAGTGTAGTTTACACATCAGAATAACCATTTACTTTTATCCGGGAGCGGGAATAAGAGCCCTTGAGACGCGAGCAAAACCGCCGGAAAAGGCTAGTCGCATCATAAGATCTTCACACGTGTAAATTATCAACATCCGATCTACACAATCTCATGTTCTTTGTATTAATAAAAGATATTAAGATAACTGTTATACGCACAGGATGTGTATTGATTAAGTTGCGATAAAAATCACATGATGTCAAAGTGTGTCATAGTTTATTAATAGAATTTGTCAATGATAGTATATTAGTGCATCATTTTTCATTGATAAAATATCGTTTTAAAAATATACGCTGAATTTCTATAACTTATCTATCCATTGATTTCCGACCAGAGATTAAAGTTTGACATTAGCTCCATGTAAATTATGTAAAATTACAATATTTATTCGTGAAACTAAGTAAATGTACAGACGACAGCAGGTCAACGTATACGAATCTGTCAAATTTTACCAATCAAACATTGACCTACCCACTGTTGTGATAAGATTGAAAATCCATTGCAGAAATTTGACAGATTGTGGTAACTTGATGTGCTGTTGTATGTACTTAGGTTTTACTTAGTTGTAGAAATTGGCTATTTGTTGACATTTTGATTATACTATTATCCTTATTTTGTACACTGCATCGCTATCTATACTAATATAATAAAGATTAAACATTTTTTTCTTTGTACGCTGAAAACTCCAAACTATTGAACCGATTTGTAAAAGTATTTCACTGTTGGGAAGCTTCACTATCCCCGTGTAACATACGCTACATTATGTCCGGTCACTGGAAGATCCCCGAGACGCGAGTGAAATCGCTTGAAACAGCTAGTATATAATTTTGTACACAAAATCGCTATCAGTTATAATTTACACCAAATCCTACGTCGATGCATCGCAACAACCCGCTTCGTACACAGCGTTGCAAACAAAAGTGCCCAGTTCAATTCGACTAATGGAGGGAGATAAGCTCCCTCGCATTACCGCTTCCCTCTGCCGTGCTCCAGGCCGAAGTGTGTGCTCAAGGTATGATAATGCATGCAAGTGTACGGATTGTGTGATGGTTAGAACGTGTGCATTTGACAGGATTTGGTTAAAGTGTCGGTTGGTTGGGATATAAATATTGTGGTTTAGAATTTGTTGGACATGTTTTTATTGTGACATTGTGATTTAGATTTAATTCGTAGTCTTATGTTAGCGTGATTTTAATATACAAATAAAAAATACATTGTTAAAATAGCCCATCTTCTTAGCTGGTTGACTACGGTAGCAGTACTTTTAAATATTTTTCGGATATTTTTTTAAAGATCATCAGTTGCGAATCGAACTTTATCAAGTCTCTATTTAAATGTAATAGGTACTCTACTACTATATTTCAGTTAAAATCATTCTGAGGAACCCCTACATAGTATGCTCGAAAATGCTCAACATATCTTCCAAAAATACTCATGATTCAACTACCACTAATCTCCCACTAACACATTCCGCACAAATGCAAAGCACATCCGCACGCTTCAAGTGCCAGAGCTCGACTGACGTAATTTGTGAATGTCGCGTCATATGGGGGTAGTTCACGGACGTATATAAGGGGGGTGTTTTGGGTGTCCGGACACCCCCCATTCATATCTGTCTTACTTGTCCAACAGAAACAAATTACATGCACCGCGCCGATTTTAGAAAACAAACTTAGGTATATAAAAACGTAGTATTTTAAATCTATTACTCTAAACTTTCAACTTTGTTGCTTTTGAATAAATATTGCAATATGTACATACATTACATATAACTTTCTTTAAAGGCACCTACTTAGAGCAGAGGCGGCGATATAGGCCTCGCGCTTGAGGGGGCCTCGCAGAAAAACTAGTTACCTACCTATCTATTTTCGTTTCGCCAACCACGTTTAATCCTCGAACACATAAAAAAATTTCGCGCTCGCTTCGCTCGCGCATTTATATGACATAGTCTATATTTTTCTTTGTTTTATGCCCCCACAAATTAACTAAAACAAATGGCGGCAATTTCAGCTTTACAAAATTCATAGGATACATTTTTGTGACTTAATCTAAAACAACAAAACTAAATCGCACTCGCTCCACTCGCGCCCTTTTCTTTTTCGATGTTTACAGGTCGGGCTGGAAAAATTTCGCGCTCGCTTCGCTCGCGCATTCATATTTTTTGCTTTCTACTTCTTTGCTTCATTAATTATACATTAGGTACCAAAATTCTGTGACAACCTAATCACCCTCCCCTCTCCGGTCACGGCAACAAGGGCCTCGCGAACTCGATTTCGCCGATGTACACATTCGGTCTAGCGCCGCCACTGACTTAGAGTAACCTTTGGAGTAACCTAAGTTATACATATATTATAGGTTACCTGCGACTACACTTAGGCGCTATAGTTGCAGGCAATGTATAATTTGTAAATGATAGATTAAATTGGCGTTAAAGCTCTGTTTTTTATTTTGGGGACCCCCCCCTTGTCAAAGCTATAGCTACGTCCGTGGGGTAGTTGCAGATATAACTTAACCCGTTGGTACGGAAACTGCTGAATATGCCTTGATAAGCGGTCTACTATTGAAGTTTTGAACTGAACCACTTTAAAATCAATGGTGTGATTTTTTTTTATTAAATCACAAGAAATAAAACGCATTTTAGAGAAAATACATATTTTATATTGACACTGGCTCTATATTGAGCAGTATATTCTTAGATTCAAGCTGTAAACTGGTGCTCATAAGACATCACAGTGATGACTAAACTTACCTGGTCCCACGTTAGCAACAAACGCCCAGGTTAGCGAAATAACCTAACCTTACAATAATTACAAAGATAAGAGCCTATCACTAAATATAGTCATATTCTTATCGCCAATAAATGTTTACATATGACTTGAATATAACTGAGACCCAGATAACCCTATCCTATCACAAACGGAAAAATAATTGAGTCACAGTATCAGACTGTCCTCGGTGACAAAAACACGTGATTGTGACAAATATACTGGAATTAAATAATAAAGAAGAAGATAAAAGTAGTGATCATAACACAACAAAGGAATTTGAACCTTCTGCAAAGGACAGAAGCCTTGAAATGGACTTCACAAATAAAGTAGTTATTGTAACAGGAGCCAGTTCAGGAATCGGTGCAGCATCAGCGATACTCTTCGCGAAACACGGAGCGAGACTCACGTTGATTGGCAGAGATGAACAGAGACTTCAGAACGTGGCAGAAAAGTGTCAAGCTGCCAGTGGATTACCTCCTTTATGTCTTAGATTAGACCTTACTGCAAATGGAAGCTGTGCTGAAGTGATCACCAAAACAGTTGCTACATTTGAAAGAATAGATGTCCTAGTGAATTGTGCAGCTAAAATGCTTATAGGATCATTATTCGATGACAGTATCGACACGTTTGATGAAATGTTAGACATCAATCTTCGTGTGCCATACAAATTGACACACCTAGCCTTACCGTACCTTATCAAAACTAAAGGTAACATAGTAAATTTGCACGCGACAAAATATGCAAAGGTTGTGCATGGATTTTTGCCGTTTACTATAACGAAATCTGGACTAGAGAGATTCACAAGATCAGCTGCAGTTGAATTGTCATCTGAAGGTGTGAGAATGAATGCAGTACAACCTGGGTTGACGAAGACTAATATTTTGGCTAATCTAGCTATGGAAAAGGATGAAATGGAATTTGCGTATGGAATGCTGGCTAGTAAAATGAAGGTCTTGGATCCTGAGGAGGTGGCTAAGATGGTTCTGTTCGTTGCCAGTGATGTGTGCCCTAATTTAAATGGTGCTGAAATAGGGCTTACGGGAGCCTCGTCGTTTTTGTGAATATGTGAAGCTGTAGATTGTGTAGGTAAAAAACTGAAAAACTAAGTGAATTGTGTCATAGTCCTGATTGAAGAATTATACTGTTTGGATGCAAAAGATGATTTTGTTCAATGTTTAAGTGCGTGAAGGCAATGTAGTAGATCAGAGTGATGTAATATTGTCATAAGATTATTTTTTATATAAGTAGAAATGTAGGTGACGAAGTAGAGATATTAAGATTTTTAAGCCTATACTTTTCTAGTATATTTATCGTCATAGAAACTTAATAATTAATTATTATTTTATCAGATAACAAAGTCTACGGTCGCGACATCGCTCTATCGATCTGGTTGTGATCTTATTTAAGAAATAATTGACCCTTTTTAGCTACAAGACCTTTTTTTAGCTTATTTAAAAGTGGTTCCTATTCGTTTCATTGATACGAAAGCAAATTGAGTCCTGAAACAATACTTTCCTATCTATACTAATATAATAAAGCTGAAGAGTTTGTTTGTTTGAACGCGCTAATCTCAGGAACTACTGGTTCGATTTGAAAAATTCTTCCAGTATTAGATAGCCCATTTATTGAGGAAGACTTTTTATCCGGGTGCGCCGAGTAGTTCTTACGGGATTATATGAAGATAAATTGTTTATTTAACCCCTTACCGCATACGAAACCATATTTGGATGCAGAAGTTTATGATTTTTTTAAAGGACAATGATATATCTCATCTTAAAAAAATAACTTGCATTAGAAACGGAATTTCGTAGGCAAACGAAAAATTATTAGTTTGAGCATCGCAAATATCACCTGTAATTTTTTTTGATGTTTATGTTCAGCGCGGGCGACGAGTCGGGTAGGAGGAAAAAAGTGCTACTTTATAAATTAGATATAAATACCAAAAAGGCGAGTAGAGGCATGAAAAAAAATATATCTAGATTCTCTCGAGTTTCTAGAATATGGGAAAAGTTAGATGTTTGCTTGATTTTGCTTCGTTTATTTTATTTTCATGTTTTTTTCAATTTGCCTTATTTGGCTTCGTATGCATACTGGTCAAAACGTATTCCGTCATATGTGGCTTGGTATGCATTTAAGA
>NWSH02000571.1:9015313-9025834 GCA_002382865.2 Heliothis virescens
GGTGTTACTAGCAAGAAACGTGGTTGGCCTTCCAGTATCATCGGAGCACCGACATCTAGCTGGAGTGGCACTCCCATCAGCTTACCATGCAGATTTTCCAGTACCCGCAAAAAAGTCACGAAAGAATCCAGCTAGAGATCAGGATATGCCTTTAGGTTCGGTGCGTTCTGGTGGAATTAACCATTATCCGATTTGGAAGAAGAACACCCGACAAATATGCCAATATTATTAAAAAAAAATCTTTCATAGCATGTGAAAAATTGAGGTTTTTTGTGATATAACTACAAACGCAAGTGTTATAAAGAATTTCACGAAGCATACATTTTTGTCTACGTGTTTTGTCCTAGGTGCATACGAAGCCATATATGACTGAATATTAGTTGGCTAGAAGCATACGAGGCCATATATGGCGTCATTTAATAACTTTTATAATATAAGTCATAATTTTTTTTTTTCACCTTTATCTCTTTAATTAAGCATAATTAAACACATTTTCGTTAAAAAAAAATTTTTGTTTCATCGCATTCATAATTCATGCATTAAGGGGTTAAGATTATTATATGTATGTATAGATGATAAAAATCCCGCCAACAATCTTTGGATGATTCGAACTTTAATTAAGTATTTATACTTTAAGTATATGTTATGTATTTCATACAAAAATAAAACCAAGACATTATTATCGTCATGTCTCGTTCTCTTATCACTTATCGAGGTATGGGGTAGATTTGTGTGTGTTACTGATTATATAGTATCTAATCAAAGTACGTAAATGTTTGAATAAAGAAATTCTGAGTTAAGTAATGTTTTTTTCCTTAATTAGGTATTTTTAAAACCATGGTGAGCAGGATGAAACGATAGTTATTTTTTACTAGACCTCCCTATATGATGCTATGCGATACTTTTTGATTCAGCAGTTCCTAAAGTTAGTCGCTCTATAGTTGTAGAAAAATAACCATCTTCATACCAAAATTAGTCTTATCTAAAGTTAGGCAGTCGTCAAGGCCAGTACGAAGACGTGTTTGATATAATAGGTTAAACAAAACAGACAGAAAGTTTATGAAACTTAAAAAATATGTATAGTTTTCAATTGAATCAAATATTCTATCATATATTCTATCAAACCAAAAACAACCGCAAAATACTCCCAATATCCCGAAAGCTACCTCCGACTATCATTGATATGCAGCGTTCGACCGACATTGATAGACTGGCAGACATTGACGGCGTAACGATTATAGACGCAGATTATATTACCGTAGCGAGAGCCACCTCGTATGATGGCTATACTGGTCTGGTTAGTGTCAGGATTGACCGGACAGTGTCTGAATTGGCTGGATTATTCGATTTGGTTTTGATGGCCGATTTATAGATTATATTTTGAAATCTGTTTTGATATGCTTTATTGTGGCGGTTAAATTTAAAATACTAGCTGTTTTCCCGTGGTTTCAAAGGCGTCCCGTGGATAAAATATAGCCTATGTTATTCGGGGATAGTACAGCTTTTTAACAGTTAAAGAATTTCCAAATTGGTCCAGTAGTTTCGAAGCGTTTAGGGTATAAACAAACAAAAAATGTTTCCTCTTCTTTATATTAGTATAGACTTAATTAATAGTTCCAATATAATAATATGTCTATATTCTATATGTGTGCAACGAATCAAATCAATCAATAAAAATAATAGTAATTAACTAATAAAATAATTATGAGTGCATGCACTTAAAAATTAACGTACTCATTGATTTAATGATAAAAAATAACATATCATTATTAATCACGTATTATTCGTAGACATATTCGTTATCATTAATATTATTATTGATGATCATCATTACTTGTAGTACATTGAATTATTATTATATGTTCATAATTAATTAGTAGTTGGATCTCGTGACTAAAAAGAGCAGCACGTTGAGCAATGATTGGCGCGGTCGGTCCGTGGATGGGTGACCGGCTTGTCATGATGTGTTCCTAGGTGTTTCGTTTCATATGTAAACTTGGCTTTAAAATAGCTTATATATCAGACTAACCAGCGGTTTCACCCGCGTCCCGTGGGAGCTACACGGCGCACTCGGATAAAAAGTAGCCTATAGCTTTCCTCGATAAATGGGCTATCTAACACTGAAAGAATTTTTCAAATCGGACCGGTAGTTCCTGAGATTAGCGCGCTCAAACAAACAAACAACCTCTTCAGCTTTATAATATTAGTATAGATTATCACAGGCTTTTTATCCAGGCGCTGGAAGTAGTTAGGGTGGAATCTAGTACCTAATATATCAAAGATGTTTATTAAATTATTTTGACCATTGACACGAACCCTGACATTTGAATGCTAAGTCATTGTTCTGCATGACATACGTAAGGTAAACGGCCCAATACTCGACGGTTTTTGAACTTGGCGACGTTTACAGGTCTGCCACATCATTGTTAGTTGTCTTAGCGGGATAATTTAACTATCACGAGAAACCTCATTTAATACACTTTTCGGAAAATATATTTTTGTAATTAATGGTAAAATAATTAATAATCTATTAATTAAAATACCAAAAAAGACCCATTTGTACCAGTATCCGACAGTTTTGTCCTAGTTATCGTCAAAATGTCCCATTAGTCGTCAACTTTCAACGCTAATTTGAACTCTATTTCTTTACGAATAAGGTTCATGTTATTTTAGTTCTTAACTTGTATAAATCTTAATGTGGTTCCTCAAACTGAAAAATAGGGTCTAAAGTAACCAAACTTGATAAATAAAACCAAATATCAATATAAGTAAACGTTTTACCACTACCGCACGGATAAATCGATCATAAAGTTAAGCAACGCTTGACGCGGTCGGTTTGTGGATGGTTGACTATCTTTTTGTAACAAGTTCTTCCATTTTTCGAAAGGCACGTTAGATTGGTGGGCCCTGACTATTATTTAGACATCTTTGAGTAGTCAGAAGCCAGAAAGTCTGATATTATTTCAAAACAATGCGAGTTCCGGGTGTTATGGCAGTAAAGAGAGTAGGTGTTTATTTTTGATACATTAGTGCGTCCGTATATGTGCAAAGACGAGAAACCCTCGGCTATTCAGACGGCGGGAGTGAACTATTGTGGTCGGGTAGTCGAGAGACCGTACATATAGGTTACGAGAGCACCGTCACAAATCTGAGTAGAACCAGGGAATACCTCTCGTGGTATGTGTGAAGAGAGCTGGTTCTTGTGAGAGGATGACGTAGGTACTTTGGCTTTCCGCCACCAGGCGTTGGAGAGCAGCGGATATTTGCGTGTGCTCAGAGGAATAGGAGCTCAAATGCATAAAATAATCTTCAATTACAATTGCATACGCTTCTTACTATCAAAATTCATTCACTATATTCCCCAAGCCGTTGTATAAACGGTCAGTGCATTAAAATATTTACCCACCATTGGACCACAATATTTTGAATGAAATTTCGAGCAATTATTTCTACCACAACACAATTAAATTGAAGGAAGCATTAACAGTCAGTGCAGAATTATGGGACTAGTTTTAATGTACATAAATTTGTTGAATAATTGGTGTAAGAAATTGCAATGAAAGTTATCGTTTCTTAAGTTTGCGAAATTTATTTAGCTGACCTAGCTGTTTTACGGGCGTCGTTTTACCCACGTTCCCAAAGGATTTTACTTCGTGGATTTTATGCTGTCCCTGGTACCTGGTTTTGGCAATATCGTCGAACCGGTATTGGTACAGACAACAGCACATCAAGTTAACTAACAATCTGGTCAAATATCTGCAATAGATTTTCAACCTTATCACAAGGAGGTAGGTTAATGTTTCCGATTTAATAAAAAATTTGAACAGATTCGTTACGTTTGACCTTGCCATCTCTTGAACTGTATGGTACCTACATATTCAGGTAACTTATGCGTCCTGGTCACTATCGGTGAGCCAGTTGCGTCGATTGGAATTGGAACACTTATAAAAGTTTAAGGTATCGGTTTCTGGTGAAACGCAAATTAAACCTTTCCCATGAGTTCAGCTTCAAAAATCACGGTAGCTTCCTGACAAGTGAAAGGTTATTGAAAATCGGTTCAGTAGATCCAGAAGCTAATTCGATGCAACACAAACTAACGTAACAGACAACAAGCTGTCATGAAATACCACAGTTCTGTGAAATCTTTCTTCAAAAAGATTTTCAACCTTATACACGGTCCTCGAGTGTATAGTGAAAAGGTTGATGTTCGATTGGTAAAATTTGAACCATGATTCGAGGTTATGGGATTGACGCTACACTAGAAGCTGAGCTCTGACTGTAGCTTAAGTGACTACACCAAACAATGACTGCAAGAGAGACAAAAGATTATTGCACTCTAAGCTCTATGACAGGATATAAAATGAATTTGTAGGAAAGAATGTTGAGCATTGTAATAATTTAGTATAATCCCGGCATTCCTGCCAGGATATCACTCTCGATATAAGTCTGGCGCCAATTTCACTTGGGTTTGGTGCTATCAATGGCTGGTTTTTTTGGAGCTCTAAAAACAAGTTTAAGGAACATTTTCCCCCGTGTAAAAATGTCGAGGTTGAATTTTAGGTGAGTCCTATAAAATGGATTTATTGTTGCAATAGAACTATCATCAAGTAACTTTAAAAAATGATAGTTACCTATCTAAATACTAAATCATTATAAAAAGAGGAAACTTATGGGGTTATTTTTGTTTGGTTTGTTTGTTTGTTTTGTTTTGTTGTTTGTTTGTTTGGTTGTAATGAATAGGCCTCATAAAACTACTATGGACCGTTTTTAAAAATTCTTTCAACACATTCGAAGCTACATTATCCACGAGATTGACATAGGCTATATTTTATCACGGGTACGGGCAAGTAATTTCCCAACGGGATGCGAGTGAAAAGCCAGCGGAAAACGGCTAGTAAAAATAAATAAAATCATATTAGCAACTGCAATTTAACTCTGTCTCGTCTGTTCCTCATTCACACTGAGTCTATCTGGAACCGATTTTTAAATGCAATTTGGAGAACCGGGATAGTCCTCCAAACCTAAGATAGGACATTTTTTCCCGATAAGGAAAGTATATCCCTCGTGACGCAGGCGGAACCAGCAGAAAACAGCCAGTAAATAATAAAAACCGGGCCAAGTGCGAGTTGGACTCGCGGGCATGAAAGGGCTCCGTCCGTTACCCATCCCCCTCAATAAATATTTTTTTTCAATTTTTTAGTATTTATGTTGTTATAGGCGGCAACAGAAATACATAATTTGTGAAAAATTTCAGCTTTCTAACTATCAGCGGTTAGTGAGATAGCAAAGAGCAGGAGACAGAAACAGACAAACGAAAGTTCATTAAAGTAAATAGGGTCCGTGTTAACCACTTTGGAGTACGGAACCCTTAAAAATGAACATTAAAAATCCAGAACTACCAGTACAAATAACAATTCAGAACACGAAAATTCTTTCTGCCATTCGTAAAAAAAAATAATAACTGACATCTTAAAGCTCTTTTTTTTAAAGAAAAAAGCCTCCGACATCAGCGAGTACGAGAATAAAAGGGAAGTTCGCATTAAAAGCCGAAGTTCCTTCATTTTTGTGTCTTTATGAAGAAAAAACTTTAAAAGAAATTCGCTTATATCTTTTTTAATGAATGTAGCGTAGTCACATTTCCTGGGTATTGATTCGTTGAAAAGGGTGAATTGCCTTTTGGTAAAAAAGGATTTTGTCTTTAAAATTGCTTTAAAAAGTTGTTTCATCTTAATTTTGTGGTGATGAAAACGTAAGATGTTCGGTAGCTGTTAGATACAGTAGTTGAACCGAGGTCTTTAGTGAGAGTGTGAGAATAATCTAGTGATGATTATATATTCACAATCAAACTTAAGAGGCTCCTTATTACTGTGTTATTGTATTAATACGCACTTTGACCTCAAAGGCTGTTACATTGAGTTGTAGTGATACTTATTTAGTTTCTAGATGCCTGAGATAGACCGTAGAAAATATTTTTATTTTTGACTACTTTTCTATGGAATTATCTATCTGATAGTTAATGTAGAAATTTATCTGGGACCCTGAAACTGAACCCTATTTTTCTTTCCCAATCAACACAATAAATAATGAAGTGACATTCATTTAAAGAAACTTATAATACTGACGCACACGGGGAACTCCCTTATGACTTGAGGTTTATTTCTCACTCGTCGGGTGCGCTACACGTGCGAATGTAATGTATATAAAGAATACATCGTTCATTATCTAAGGATTTTGCTTGGGGAGGTATCAGAGCCAAGAAAGCAGTCCGATTATTATGGTTGATGAGCGAGAGCGTGTGAAAAGGTACTGGGCAAGATAGGGCTCAAAAATTGTTATCTCATTCACAGCCGGTAAGCTTGCAATAATGATAAATAATTAGGACGAATGTAACTTTATATCTGATAGCTTCGGAATTTTTGCATCCGTTTGAATTCACATATAGTAACACAATTAATCAATGTTTTGTTTGTTTGCTGCTAAATTCGCTTAATCTCATAATCATTAAATAGGGCTGTGCATGTGGCAAGTAAATACCTAATTGTCGGTAAAATAACTGATAGGATTTTTATGTTTATCATTAAAACTAATATTATATAAGGAATATGTATTATGTGATCTCCTGATTCGAGATTGCGATCAGTTGGTCTAGGGCGTAGGTCGCACTCCGGGGTTCTCTGGAGCGGCACAAGTGTCACGGGTCTTTGTGTGGTTAGTGGAAGTATACTCCGGGGTCAGGCCGAAATCGCTTTGTGGGTTATTAGAAAGCTTTTCAACAAAGCAGCCTGGAGTTTGGAAGTATGGCGTGTGTACACCCGTGCCTGGAGGGCACGTAAAGCGTCCGTCCCCCGATTGTTTACTCAGTAGCAGTCGTAGATATAATTCCACGTCAGAGGCGTCAGGTCGGTTTGAGAAAACCTCTGACACATAAAGGGGCTTGTTAGGTGATTTAACCTGCAGTCCACTTCGATAAGAAAGAGATTCTTAAAACTGGCTGTTTTTCCCGGCGGTTTCGCCGGCGTTCCCTGTAAAACCTAACTTCTTGTATACGGAATAAGAAATCGTATAGTCCTAATAGATTTAAGGGGATAAGTGTAAGCTTTTTCAACATATGAAAGAATTTTTCAAAATCGAAGTTCTGTAAGTTTTAGGAGCTTATTGGGGTACAAACAAATAAATCAAAAAAGTATTTTCCTCCTTATTATAAATTAACTATAGATTGAAAATATAAATTGTTTTTGTAGATTCTCATACCCAGCTTATTTTCGGAAGGCATTTAATGGTTAGTACTATTAAAACATTTAGGTAAAGCAAAAATAAGTTCCGAACTCATTTAATAGGCAGTTGTACTTTAAAAACTAATAAATTAGGTACAGAAACTAAAACATAAAAACATTCAAAATATTGATTAATCAGACATTTTCCTACGTATATATGTCACGAGGATCGCTATGGGGGAACCTGGAGCGAGAGTACTATCGTCTGCTCACGATTCACATACCAATACTTGACAAATATGCTCTAGTTTAAAAGACTGTGACGGCGAGAGTGGGCTATGAACTGACCGGCGGAGGTAGAAAAAGAGAGTAATGGCGTAGAGAAGCATTAATTAGTATGTTATTGGAGGATGTTTATGGCGAGAACCGTAATACACGCACACGGTGAGAGACGCAGTTACGAGCACGAGGGACTCTTGCAGTCGAAAAAAACGGGGTGAGGGAAATAGGTAGAAGGGATTCTTGCACAGTTGAACTTTTCTTGAGAGTGATAGTCTCCTTTTTTACATACTATGATGACTATATATAGGGTGAAGTTTAGGAATGCTGGTTTTAATTAGCATCCGGTAATTAAGTTTTTGTTGTGTTGGTATGTAGAATGTAGATTATTATAAGCTCTAAGAAACGTGTGTGACATATATACGGTAGGAAAATGCTGATTAATCAAATATTTTGAATGTTTTTATGTTTATTAGTTTGTACCTATTATTAGTTTTTAAAAGTACAACTGGCCTATTAAATTGAATCGAGATTTACTTATTTTGTCTTTAACACTAAAATGTTATATCTAAAGTAACTAAACCAATGTGAGAGTGCGCGATGAGGAGTAGACTCGTGTAGTATGAGAATTCAACACAGTGTGAGTGAGTTGCATTTCACAGGATCGTATTAGTGAAATAGAGGTATATGGAGAGAGGAATTATACTTTGTATGTGAGAGTTGTGTTACGCAAAAAGCTCGCTAATACTACAGAACCGATTTGAAAAATTCTTTCATAGTTGAAAAGCTACACTATCACCCTAGTAACATAGACTATACTATTTTAAATTCCGTATACAAGAAGTAGTTTTATCAGGGACGCGCGGCGAAACCGCGGGAAAACAGCCAGTTTTAAGATCTTCTTCTTATAATCGGAGTGGACTGCAGGTTTAATCACCTAACAAGCCTAGTGTCAGAGTTCCTCAAAATCCGCCTGACGGCCCTCTGACGTGGAATTTATAACTACAGAACTGGCTACTGAGTAACAATCGGGAGACGACGGCTTTTAACGTGCCCTCCCCAGGCACGGGGGGTGTAACACGCCACTTCCAAACTCACAAGGCTGCTTTGTGAAAGATTACTAACAATACCCACAAAGCGATTGGCCTGACCCGGGAATCGAACACCCAAGACCCGTGGCATGGCAGTCGCGCATATGCGACCATAGAGCCAACGAGGCAGTCTAAGATAAACATAATATAATATAGTTTTTAATGATAAACATAATAATTCCTTCGTTATACCGCAATAGGGTAAATTACTTGCCACATGCAAGCATTCAAGATATGAGAATTAAAAGCGAAATATTAGAGCAACAAACAAACATTGATTAATTGTGTTTACAAATGTGAATTCAAACGGAATAGCAAAAATTCGAAAAGCTTATAGATAATTAATGTACATTCTCCCTGATTATTTTTAATCATTATTGCAAGCTACCGGCTGTGAATGATGAAACAATTTTTGAAGCCTATCTGCAGTAATTTGTTCCACTAATCGTAGGTATATCGTGATCATTGCTTTCTTGTTTAAAGAGGAGCTTTGCCTAAAATTAAGAAGGTTACTTCAGTTACAGTTTGAATTGGCATAAAAAATAAATCCTTTATCAAATAATAAGTATTCTTCATTATAAAGTTTCTTTAAATGATGTCACTTTCATATTTTATTGTTTTGGATGGAAAGAAATAGGGTCCAGTTTCAGGGGTCCCAGATTAAAATTTCTACATTACTATCAGAATAGGTATAATTCCATAGAAATATAGTCAATAAAAATATTTTCTACGGTACTATCAGGCCATCTGAAACTATAAGTTATACTACAACTCATGAGTAAACCAACCTTTGAGTCAAAGTTTGGCGTTTTCAAGTAACAAAATTGCAATAGAATAAGTTTTTTGATAATCAATAGAAATATTTAATCTAAACTAGTCAACTACTGATATTAACACTACGAATCATCCATTACGTTTCCATCCACACAAAATTAGATGAAACATTACTTTTAAAGTCCAAATTAAAAGACACAAAAAATCCATTTTTTACCAAAAGCATTCACACCTTCACGAATCAAATACCAGAAATGTGCTACGCTAACATCATTAAAAAGATAAAGCGAATTTTAGTTTTCTTCATAAAAGACACAATGAGAACCTGGCTTATAAATGGAACTATCCCCTTATTCCGTACTCGCTGAGTCGGAGGCATTTTTTTACTTATAAAAGAGCTTTAAAGATGTTCAAGGTTATTTTTATTTAAGCGAAATGGCAGAAAGAATTTTCGTGAGCTGAATTGTTAATTTATGTACGGTTAGGTCTGGATTTTTAATGTTCATATTTTTAGGGTTTCCACGATACCCAAAGGGTAACACGGACCTTTAACTAAGACTTCGTGTCTGTCTGTCTCCATGCTGGTATCTTCACTAACCGCGAATAGACTAGAAGCCTGAAATTTTCAACAAATTATGTATTTCTGTTGCCGCTATAACAACAAATACTAAAAATAGAAATAAAATATATGAGGGGGATGGGGTACGGGACGGAGCCCTTCATGCGCGAGTCAACATCGTCCTTGGCCGGTTTTTATTAATATGGCTGTTTTCCCTGCGGTTTATCCGCCTGCGTCACGAAAGGGATATACTTCCTTATCGGGAAAATAAATGTCCCTATCTTAGGTTTTGAGACTATACCGGTGGTTCCAAAATTGCATTAAAAAATCAGGTTTCAGTAGACTCACATGTGAAATGAGGAACAGAACAGGCAAGACAGAGTTAATATTGGCAAGTGCTAATATGATTTATTTATTACTAGCCGATTTACCCCAGCCGTTTCACTCGCATCCGTGGAATTACCTGCACTACCCGGGATAAAATATAGCCTATGTCACTCGTGGAATAATGTACTTTCCGAATGGTGAAAGAAATTTTTAAAATCGGTCCAGTAGTATTTTGAGCCTAATTTCATTACAAACCACAAAACAAACAAAACAAACA
>NWSH02000571.1:9025859-9041310 GCA_002382865.2 Heliothis virescens
CAAACAAACAAACAAACAAACAAACAAACAAACAAACAAACAAAGTTTTCCTCTTTATAATATTAGTATAGATAGGTAACATCATTTTTAAAGTTACTGAGATAGTTCTATAGCAACAATAAATCCATTTTATAGACTCACCTAAAATTCAACCGACATTTTTACACGGGGAAAATGTTCCAAAACTTGTTTTAGAGCCAAAAAACCAGCCATTGATAGCACAAACCCAAGTGAAATGGCGCAGACTTAATCGAGAGTGAATCCTGGCAGAATGCCGGGATATAACTAAATTATTACAATGCTCAACATTTTCCTACAAATCATTATATCTATACTAGAGGAAAGATTTGATTGTTTGTTTGTACAGTCGACAGCAGGTCAACCTACCCGAATCTGTCAAATTTTACCAATCGAACATCAACCTTTCACTATTGTGATAAGGTTGAAAATCTTTTGAAGAAATTTCACAGACTGTGGTAATTTCATGAGCTGTTGTCTGTACGTTAGTTTGTGTGCATCGAATAGGCTCTGGATCTACTGAACCGATTTCAATAACTCTTTCACTGTCAGGAAGCTACGTGATTTGAGCTGAACATGGGCTAAGGTTTATTTGGGTACCAGAACCGTATACTTAACTTTTATAAGTGTTCCAATTCAATCGACGCAACTGCTCACCGAGTGCCAGGACGGCATAAGTTACATGAATATGTAGGTACCTACAGTCGAGAGCAAGTCAACGTATACGAATCTGTCAAATTTTATAAATCGAACATTAACCTACCTCCATTGTGATAAGGTTGAAAATCTATTGCAGAAATTTGACAGATTGTAGTAACTTGATGTGCTGTTGTCTGTACCAATAACCGAGTTTCGACGATATTGCCAACCAGGTACCAGGACAGCATAAAATCCACGAAGTAAATCCTTTGGGACGTGGGTAAAACCGCGCGTAACAGCTAGTCAGCTATAAATTCGCAACTAAGAAACGATAAACTCATTGCAATTTCTGACACCAATTATTCAACAAATTATGTGACATTAAACTAGCCCAATAATTCTGCACTGACTTGTATGCTTCTTCAATTAATGTGTTGTAGAAATAATTGCTCGAAATTCATAAAATATGGTGGCCAATGGTGGGTAAATATTTATGCACTGACGTTTACGGCTTGGGAATAGTGAATGAATTTTTGATAGTAAGAAGCGTTGCAATGTAATGAAGATTATTTTATTTGATGAAACTTTTTCTTTCAGTGCTAACGTAAATAGTACGTTCTCTAGTTTTGGCTGAAAGCCAGAAAGTAACTGCGTAAGTAATTCAAACAAAATCGGTGTTTGATTGAGCGAATCAGTCAATCCCGTGGTTTCTCGTTCTTGGAAGCGAAAGATATAAATAAACAAATAGAACAAACTTTTAATGTACACCCGGAACTCGCATTGTTTTGGAAAATGTTCAGATCATTAGTCTGAAATTGTGAAGGATATAGTGTTTTTGTAATAAAGCTGAAGAGCTTTTGTTTGTTTGAACGCGCTTATCTCAGGAACGCCTCGACGAATTAGAAATATTTCAATAGTGTTGGATAGCTGATTTATCGAGGAAGGCAATAAGGTCACTTTTTATCCGGGAGCGGGAAATAGTTCCCTCATAAAACGGGTGAAACCGCTGGCAGGCGTTAGGTGGAATATAATTTCTAAACATCACGTAATTGTTTAAATTAATAGACCCGGTAAAAACAAATGTTTTTTAAGTTGTAAACATACTAACACCGAAATAAATTAAAAGAAATCCGAAATAAATTTTAAAAAATACGCTCAAAATTATTCCTAATCGAAAAAGCATGTTCATTGCAAACACGTTTCGTTTCACGCAGCAAACGTCAGGAAAAACAGACAGGCGTCCGAAAACATTTGGAAAACAGAACATTTTAAAATGAAATAATACTTTAAATAAAGTTATCTGTCTTGTTCAGCCTAATTACAAAGATTATAGAGCTGTCAGACGATAATTCTGGTATTAGAGAGTATTAACAACTCTAATTTATTATCATTATAGATAAATAAGAGTACAACGTTCCGTTTTGCGAAATTTTCATGTTGAATTATTTGAAGTGGGTTGGTTTTGTGATGTTTATTTCTGTAAATTAGTTGTTTGTTAAACACTTACATCTCTTTTAGAAACTGAAAATATTTAGCAATTAATATTTTTTGAAGGCATTAGCATGCGACTATATGCACAATTTTTTGACTTTTTTTCTTTTTTTATATAAGCAGAGGCGTCTACACCTATAACAATGTTGCTTATCTATTTTTTTTTGTCAAAATGCACACGTGAGGCGTCAAATAGCAACTTTAGAAATTCTTCTTCTTCTTATCGAGTGAGCTGCAGGTTTAATCACCTGACAAGCCCTAGTGTCAGAGTTTTCTCAAATCCGCCGGACGGCCTCTGACGTGGATTTATAACTACGACTGCTACTGAGTAACAATCGAGGACGACGGTTTTACGTGCCCTCCCAGGCACGGGGGTGTAACACCGCCAACTTCCAAACTCCAGGCTGCTTTGTGAAAGTTTCCAAAACCCACAAAGCGATTTCGGCCTGACCCGGGAATCGAACCCGAGACCCGTGGCACGGCAATCGCGCTATGCGACCACTAGACCAACGAGGCAGTTAAACTTTAGAAATGCATAGTTATTTGACACAAACTATAGAATACAGACGCTACCACATTAACCTACCTCAATCTGTCAAATTTCTTATATAGATTTTCAACCTTATGACAATAGTGGTAGTTTAATGTTCGATAGGTATAATTTGACAGATAGGTTGTCCTGGTGTCGTCTGTACATCACCATGAAACTTCACATAGTATAACATAGTAATGTAGTCATTACGACAAGTGCCATCACAAACAAGGTAATTTAAGGTACACCTGTGTAGGTACAGTCAGCGAGAGAAGTCGATAACATTCTACAATAGCTTTCTACAACGTTGTTAGGTACTGTCGGTAGCAAAAAGGTTACATTCGATAGGGCTGTAGCTTTTTCTGAGAAGGATAAAATTTCATATTTTTTAGCTTGTACGGTTTTTTCAATTGTTCGTGGACCAATAAATAAATATGAGTCCGATATCGTAGTTGAGAATAGCAACGCCTAAAATCCCTTTTTTATATGTTGAAAAAATGTTCGAAGGCAAATATTACACAAACACCAGGAAACCCACATATCTAATTAAACCACAATTTTATTTTGCTTTTAGACTTTTCTATTGAGGAAGAAATCAAAAGTTTATTTATAACTTAAGTAATTCCTTAAAACAGCACTTAGGTAGTCAAACTGTAAAGTTACATAGCCGCTTATTGTGCCGACTGTACACAACAGCTGGGAGAAAACACACTTTCTACGTCAGGTTAAGGTCACAACCAGTAAATTGTATTTGTGCTGTATATAGCACAAGTAAAAGCATCTTACGACCGGACCTGACATAGAAATAAGTTGGTATACTTTACATTGCAACATCTCCATACATAACACTTGAAATACTTTGGAAACATATTTTCTATTAGGAGCTATACTAATATTATAAAGGTATAGAGTTTGTTTGTATGAACACGTTAATATCAGAAACTACAGGACGGTTAGAAAAAAAATCTGTGTGAAATAGTCCATTTATCGGGTCAGGCTACTTATATGGTACTTTTGATGCGCGATGCACTACCCACGGGGCGCGTGCCGCGGGTGAAAACACGCGGAAGCTATTATGAACATAAAGGTTATAATTTTGTTCTAATAAATAATTATTAGATTAAACTGAGAAAAAATTTAAACATACATAAGTACAAAATGGCATTCAATCCGCGACAGAGCTTCTAGGAAAGAGACATTGAAATAAAGCAACATTTTATTAAATATATTTCTCATATTCATCATGTTTACAGTTCCAGCTAACTCCAATAACGATACATGGAGTTCAGTTCAATAACAAGAAAAACAATAGTTATAAAAGAGCTGCAGAATTGCAATCCAATTGCCACGATAGTGTATTGAAAAAGCATATTTTTTTAGTCCACTATCCCGCCAATCTGATACGCGTGAACGTTAAAGTTAATTTCCGCGACACGTCCTGCTCGCTCGCGTGTCGATCACAGAATGACGGCCGCGAGCCAGAGCGTCCGGAAATTTAAACTTTTCGCCGACTACCCGCCCGATTTAACTTTTTATTTTCATATCGATGTGTTCAATCTATTTGATTCAATATAGAGTTCCATTGTTTACTTTTTATTTTATTCAGAACGTATGAATTCAGTTACGCGATTGGAAAGGTTAAATGGAAAATTGAGTATTGGCAATATAGACAAAGGATGGTTTGAAAGGGCAAAATGGTATGAAATGTCAATGTCGTGGAATAATCAATATGGTGAAGTTATGATTGTGCGGCTCGAAAGTCTATAAACATATTTTACAACTGAAATTACCGAACGATCAATAAAACAGTTTAAACGATAGCTTAACCTTATAGTATAGATGCGCAATAAATAATGATCAATTAGAGATGAAAGTAGGTTGATAATATTAACTGGGTACTATTTTTGAAACTTCTCTGGTGGTTTTTTGCCAGATGGGCGACCATATAAAATTTTCAAAATTACCGAATCACAATGAAGCACAGCAATCCAACTGGTTCAGGTTTTTTTATGCAGGGTCCAACCTTCCATCTTTAACTTATTGGTAGAAACTACTACATACATACTAAACACATATCTATACTAATATTATAAAGCTGAAGAGTTTGTTTGTTTGTTTGAACGCGCTAATCTCAGGATCTACTAGTCCGATTTGAAAAATTCTTTCAGTGTTAGATAGCTCATTTATCGAGGAAGGCTATAGGCTACTTTTTATCCGGGTGCGCGCAGTAGTTCCCATGGGAAAACGGGTGAAACCGCTGGCGGATATATATAAGCTTAGATCACCAGTCAAACTGACTGAACTTCAACCAGCAAATAACTAGTGAGTTTCCTATTTGATTTGCGTTTTGGAACATTTCATATGCATAAACAGCCATCCCAAACTATCCCTGGATACTACTTTATCGGTTCTAACTACGAAGATATATCACAAACTAAATCAACATTAATTTTGGACCTAATTTCAATTATGGTAATGACACCATTATCTGAATATCCTACTAAATCATGATTCTAATTCCTATTAACTGAAACAACCAAATTTCCGTCCAATCGCGAAACACATTACGGACCCATTAATAAAAAAACAGAACTAGATAATTAATCAGATAAAAAAAAAGTAAAGAATGTTAAGATTTTACAAAGCGATACAACTATTGCTAATAAATAACAAAGGCTATTAGTTACAGAACATTTTTAACTAGCTGAATAACCAGTTAAAGTTGAACTCCTGAATCTTGAATAGTTGAAAGTTTAGAGTACATTGTACAACGGAAAGTGCACTCGGCTAGATGTCTAAGTAAAGTGGTTCCTATTCTGGCGCTGGGCCAATTTTGTGGGCCAGCTACTGCCATTGTAGGCGCCTGCCATTCAATAATAAACCGTATGATTGATGCGTTATGGTTGTAAATCGATCCGTGTCCGACAGACCGCCGAATTTATTGGCTTTTGATAGGTTCGGTGGAACGGGTATGCTGGTATACGATACCAAAACGATATTAAAACGTTTTGAAGATGTCAGCTGAGATTTCGGATCAAATGTATCAAACATTTTGTCATCTGATATTTAGACGTGTAGCAATTTGTGAACTTGATATATTTATTTAGTTCCAGTATTAATTAATATACAACCTCTTGATACGCTTTTTAAACGTTGACTGAACAGGAATTAAAAACAAAAGAGTGCCTAATATATCTTGTCACTATTTTTAAGCAAAATTCAATATTTTTGCACAGAGCTCTTCAATAAATAAACAAATTCATAGAATTATTAATCTTAGAATAAAATTAATAGCTTCCAGATATTGTTTGTTAGACTAAAATTAACGATTACTGCGACCACCAAGAGGCGAAACGTGCATAAAAACTAAAACTACACTGTTGCTTTAATTGGCTCTAAAATATTTCGACGAAAGCCATTTCTAGGATAACGACATTCATTACGAATTGCGGTTTGTAGTTGTATACTGAAAATATAAAGCTGAAAAGCGGTGTTTGTTTGAACGCGCTAATATCAGGAACTACTAGTCCGATTTCAGTGTTGGATAGTCCATGATTCAGTCTGTAGTTTCCACGCGACGCGGGTGAAACCGCTGGCGGAAGCTAGTTTAGTTTAATCAATGGGCTTATAACTTTACAAGTATATGTATAGCAAAAGGAAATCAGATAGTCTCTATCAAAGTGGGTTTTGATATGACTAAGAATACTTTCATTTTACACATTTTTATTCGACCTGTTTTACCCGATCATTATCAATGAGTCATTATTATTTTACCTACACTGAACAAATCCTGTAGGTATTTTCATAAGCCTTGTTTAACTCTATCTGTTAGTCAACAAAAAAACATAGGTACGAATAAAAAGCATATCTTAGACACCAATGAGTGATTAAAGATGAATGAAAACATCTCGAGGAAACCTGGACTACAAAGTCTGAAATCACCAACCCGCATTGAGCAAGCGTGTTGATTAACGCTCAATCCTTCTCTGTGTGAGGGGAGGCCGCAGCACAGCAGTGGGACGATAAAAAGGGCTAATGATGATGACAAATAAGTAAATATACACGCGGTCGGATTGAGAACCCCTCCTTTCTGGGAAGTCGGTAAATAAAATGAAATACAAAATTAACCGCATTACCAACCCATACCTAACCCAAAAGAGAGGAACAAATATAACGTAATATAAACTAAAAAAAACCTACAAAATAATATAATATCGTTAAATTCTCGTCAGTCAACATAGGCCTTACATTTAAATAGTACATAAGTACTTCGGCAGTTTGTCTACATATGATTCGACGATAACTATACGTATGATTTATTTTCGAATATTTTTCCACATTGTGGAGCAACAGATGGTAAAAACTTTTATAGGGGTATTTCCTTATGTATTTCTGACTTAAATGGTAGATTTAATGGTGTAGTTTACATGGTTTTCATATCCAGATAATTAAAATAGGACTAACTTCGGAAAACGGTTTCACCCGCATCCCTTGGTTTTCGCGTACCCAGATAAAAAATATCTTATAGCGTTCCTCTGATACTTGGGCTATCCAAACATGCAAGAATTTTTCAAATCGGCCCATTTGTTTCTTAGATTAACGCTTTCAAGCAAACAAACTTTTTAGCTCTAGGATTAATAGTTTAAAATTAAGAACAGCATACAATCTTTTTCATTTAATCGGAAAATTATACTTATTATAATATGCTTTGTTGTTTGTACAGTGCTAAAGTTTTGTGATTCAAATACAGACAGACCAATATGAAAATACTTCTTTCACGTAATAAGTTAGAGGGGTATTGGTATTCACACACAATTGGCTTATCCCATCAAGAATTTAGCCTGATTTAATTTTCTATAATTTCTTCAGCATCAAATTCTTCGTGTATAGTCAGTTTCCAAGTTGATCAAAAGTTCTAACTTAAGATAGAACCTCATTCAAAGTTTCACTTATTTGATTGCGAAAAGCTATTTTTTTAATAACAGCGGGCGTGAGAAGATTGATGAACTAAACTTGTTCTACGGGTCTACTCATTTTCATTAATGGTAGAATTTAGCTGGGAAGCTGCGAGTGATCTCTTTAATAGGCTTTTATTGGCGTTTAAAGAAACTAATTTTGTTTATAGTCACGAGTGGCTAAAAAATAATCATCAAATAATCATATCATTAATAATGGCGTCCTAGCTGATTGTCGGCCACGTTGGCTGTTCTCATATAAGGATNTGTAGCTTTTTCTGAGAAGGATAAAATTTCATATTTTTTAGCTTGTACGGTTTTTTCAATTGTTCGTGGACCAATAAATAAATATGAGTCCGATATCGTAGTTGAGAATAGCAACGCCTAAAATCCCTTTTTTATATGTTGAAAAAATGTTCGAAGGCAAATATTACACAAACACCAGGAAACCCACATATCTAATTAAACCACAATTTTATTTTGCTTTTAGACTTTTCTATTGAGGAAGAAATCAAAAGTTTATTTATAACTTAAGTAATTCCTTAAAACAGCACTTAGGTAGTCAAACTGTAAAGTTACATAGCCGCTTATTGTGCCGACTGTACACAACAGCTGGGAGAAAACACACTTTCTACGTCAGGTTAAGGTCACAACCAGTAAATTGTATTTGTGCTGTATATAGCACAAGTAAAAGCATCTTACGACCGGACCTGACATAGAAATAAGTTGGTATACTTTACATTGCAACATCTCCATACATAACACTTGAAATACTTTGGAAACATATTTTCTATTAGGAGCTATACTAATATTATAAAGGTATAGAGTTTGTTTGTATGAACACGTTAATATCAGAAACTACAGGACGGTTAGAAAAAAAATCTGTGTGAAATAGTCCATTTATCGGGTCAGGCTACTTATATGGTACTTTTGATGCGCGATGCACTACCCACGGGGCGCGTGCCGCGGGTGAAAACACGCGGAAGCTATTATGAACATAAAGGTTATAATTTTGTTCTAATAAATAATTATTAGATTAAACTGAGAAAAAATTTAAACATACATAAGTACAAAATGGCATTCAATCCGCGACAGAGCTTCTAGGAAAGAGACATTGAAATAAAGCAACATTTTATTAAATATATTTCTCATATTCATCATGTTTACAGTTCCAGCTAACTCCAATAACGATACATGGAGTTCAGTTCAATAACAAGAAAAACAATAGTTATAAAAGAGCTGCAGAATTGCAATCCAATTGCCACGATAGTGTATTGAAAAAGCATATTTTTTTAGTCCACTATCCCGCCAATCTGATACGCGTGAACGTTAAAGTTAATTTCCGCGACACGTCCTGCTCGCTCGCGTGTCGATCACAGAATGACGGCCGCGAGCCAGAGCGTCCGGAAATTTAAACTTTTCGCCGACTACCCGCCCGATTTAACTTTTTATTTTCATATCGATGTGTTCAATCTATTTGATTCAATATAGAGTTCCATTGTTTACTTTTTATTTTATTCAGAACGTATGAATTCAGTTACGCGATTGGAAAGGTTAAATGGAAAATTGAGTATTGGCAATATAGACAAAGGATGGTTTGAAAGGGCAAAATGGTATGAAATGTCAATGTCGTGGAATAATCAATATGGTGAAGTTATGATTGTGCGGCTCGAAAGTCTATAAACATATTTTACAACTGAAATTACCGAACGATCAATAAAACAGTTTAAACGATAGCTTAACCTTATAGTATAGATGCGCAATAAATAATGATCAATTAGAGATGAAAGTAGGTTGATAATATTAACTGGGTACTATTTTTGAAACTTCTCTGGTGGTTTTTTGCCAGATGGGCGACCATATAAAATTTTCAAAATTACCGAATCACAATGAAGCACAGCAATCCAACTGGTTCAGGTTTTTTTATGCAGGGTCCAACCTTCCATCTTTAACTTATTGGTAGAAACTACTACATACATACTAAACACATATCTATACTAATATTATAAAGCTGAAGAGTTTGTTTGTTTGTTTGAACGCGCTAATCTCAGGATCTACTAGTCCGATTTGAAAAATTCTTTCAGTGTTAGATAGCTCATTTATCGAGGAAGGCTATAGGCTACTTTTTATCCGGGTGCGCGCAGTAGTTCCCATGGGAAAACGGGTGAAACCGCTGGCGGATATATATAAGCTTAGATCACCAGTCAAACTGACTGAACTTCAACCAGCAAATAACTAGTGAGTTTCCTATTTGATTTGCGTTTTGGAACATTTCATATGCATAAACAGCCATCCCAAACTATCCCTGGATACTACTTTATCGGTTCTAACTACGAAGATATATCACAAACTAAATCAACATTAATTTTGGACCTAATTTCAATTATGGTAATGACACCATTATCTGAATATCCTACTAAATCATGATTCTAATTCCTATTAACTGAAACAACCAAATTTCCGTCCAATCGCGAAACACATTACGGACCCATTAATAAAAAAACAGAACTAGATAATTAATCAGATAAAAAAAAAGTAAAGAATGTTAAGATTTTACAAAGCGATACAACTATTGCTAATAAATAACAAAGGCTATTAGTTACAGAACATTTTTAACTAGCTGAATAACCAGTTAAAGTTGAACTCCTGAATCTTGAATAGTTGAAAGTTTAGAGTACATTGTACAACGGAAAGTGCACTCGGCTAGATGTCTAAGTAAAGTGGTTCCTATTCTGGCGCTGGGCCAATTTTGTGGGCCAGCTACTGCCATTGTAGGCGCCTGCCATTCAATAATAAACCGTATGATTGATGCGTTATGGTTGTAAATCGATCCGTGTCCGACAGACCGCCGAATTTATTGGCTTTTGATAGGTTCGGTGGAACGGGTATGCTGGTATACGATACCAAAACGATATTAAAACGTTTTGAAGATGTCAGCTGAGATTTCGGATCAAATGTATCAAACATTTTGTCATCTGATATTTAGACGTGTAGCAATTTGTGAACTTGATATATTTATTTAGTTCCAGTATTAATTAATATACAACCTCTTGATACGCTTTTTAAACGTTGACTGAACAGGAATTAAAAACAAAAGAGTGCCTAATATATCTTGTCACTATTTTTAAGCAAAATTCAATATTTTTGCACAGAGCTCTTCAATAAATAAACAAATTCATAGAATTATTAATCTTAGAATAAAATTAATAGCTTCCAGATATTGTTTGTTAGACTAAAATTAACGATTACTGCGACCACCAAGAGGCGAAACGTGCATAAAAACTAAAACTACACTGTTGCTTTAATTGGCTCTAAAATATTTCGACGAAAGCCATTTCTAGGATAACGACATTCATTACGAATTGCGGTTTGTAGTTGTATACTGAAAATATAAAGCTGAAAAGCGGTGTTTGTTTGAACGCGCTAATATCAGGAACTACTAGTCCGATTTCAGTGTTGGATAGTCCATGATTCAGTCTGTAGTTTCCACGCGACGCGGGTGAAACCGCTGGCGGAAGCTAGTTTAGTTTAATCAATGGGCTTATAACTTTACAAGTATATGTATAGCAAAAGGAAATCAGATAGTCTCTATCAAAGTGGGTTTTGATATGACTAAGAATACTTTCATTTTACACATTTTTATTCGACCTGTTTTACCCGATCATTATCAATGAGTCATTATTATTTTACCTACACTGAACAAATCCTGTAGGTATTTTCATAAGCCTTGTTTAACTCTATCTGTTAGTCAACAAAAAAACATAGGTACGAATAAAAAGCATATCTTAGACACCAATGAGTGATTAAAGATGAATGAAAACATCTCGAGGAAACCTGGACTACAAAGTCTGAAATCACCAACCCGCATTGAGCAAGCGTGTTGATTAACGCTCAATCCTTCTCTGTGTGAGGGGAGGCCGCAGCACAGCAGTGGGACGATAAAAAGGGCTAATGATGATGACAAATAAGTAAATATACACGCGGTCGGATTGAGAACCCCTCCTTTCTGGGAAGTCGGTAAATAAAATGAAATACAAAATTAACCGCATTACCAACCCATACCTAACCCAAAAGAGAGGAACAAATATAACGTAATATAAACTAAAAAAAACCTACAAAATAATATAATATCGTTAAATTCTCGTCAGTCAACATAGGCCTTACATTTAAATAGTACATAAGTACTTCGGCAGTTTGTCTACATATGATTCGACGATAACTATACGTATGATTTATTTTCGAATATTTTTCCACATTGTGGAGCAACAGATGGTAAAAACTTTTATAGGGGTATTTCCTTATGTATTTCTGACTTAAATGGTAGATTTAATGGTGTAGTTTACATGGTTTTCATATCCAGATAATTAAAATAGGACTAACTTCGGAAAACGGTTTCACCCGCATCCCTTGGTTTTCGCGTACCCAGATAAAAAATATCTTATAGCGTTCCTCTGATACTTGGGCTATCCAAACATGCAAGAATTTTTCAAATCGGCCCATTTGTTTCTTAGATTAACGCTTTCAAGCAAACAAACTTTTTAGCTCTAGGATTAATAGTTTAAAATTAAGAACAGCATACAATCTTTTTCATTTAATCGGAAAATTATACTTATTATAATATGCTTTGTTGTTTGTACAGTGCTAAAGTTTTGTGATTCAAATACAGACAGACCAATATGAAAATACTTCTTTCACGTAATAAGTTAGAGGGGTATTGGTATTCACACACAATTGGCTTATCCCATCAAGAATTTAGCCTGATTTAATTTTCTATAATTTCTTCAGCATCAAATTCTTCGTGTATAGTCAGTTTCCAAGTTGATCAAAAGTTCTAACTTAAGATAGAACCTCATTCAAAGTTTCACTTATTTGATTGCGAAAAGCTATTTTTTTAATAACAGCGGGCGTGAGAAGATTGATGAACTAAACTTGTTCTACGGGTCTACTCATTTTCATTAATGGTAGAATTTAGCTGGGAAGCTGCGAGTGATCTCTTTAATAGGCTTTTATTGGCGTTTAAAGAAACTAATTTTGTTTATAGTCACGAGTGGCTAAAAAATAATCATCAAATAATCATATCATTAATAATGGCGTCCTAGCTGATTGTCGGCCACGTTGGCTGTTCTCATATAAGGATATCAGCCAGCTGCGCGCAGGACGTAATATAGTGCACAAGCATTTGCGCAGACACAGGTGCACTCCCTATTCCCTCACTCTCATAACCCGATGGGACGGAAAATCCGACACGACCGGAGTTAACGTTCTCTCCGATGCATGAGTGTATCAATCACCAACTTCCAATTTCGGGCTGTTTTGTGAAAGTTTCTAAAACCCACAAAGCGATTTCGGACCAACCCGGGAATCGAACCGGAGACCTCGTGCACAGCAGTCAGCTATGCGATCATTAACTGCAAATCTCAATAGCCTAAATCTTTCTATCGATTCATTTACTAGAAATATAAAGATAGGTTATTATTAGATAGATAGGTTATTGGGAACGGCAGTTAGTCTTCTGTACATTATATAATACTTTTACGAGTATATAGGCCAATTTCAAAGGTTCCAGATAAAGTTCTAGATAGACATCTGACAGATAATGACATAGAAAAGTAATCAATAAGTATCTACATAGAATTTTATCTAGAACCTGTGAAACTGGCACTAAGACAACTATTGTAAAGGTATCATATGTGGAGATATTGCATAAGAATAAGCTAAAATTAATAATAGATAGGATAGTTTATTATCAGTCTTAATTTCTGATTCATACACTTAAGGTAAACGCTGGTAATTTCGACAGTGTCCCAATAGTCGTCAGTTTTTGAAAAAATGGTAATTACTTAATTATGGCCATGTCTTACTGAATGTTTTTAATTGCAATGTATTTTTGGTTATATATGCTATAGTAACAAGGACAAACCTTAGTCGAAATTGTAATAGCGTCTAAATAATGAGCAATCAAAGTTGAGCACTGAGGAATTTTGCATATTTTTGTTAATTCAGGTACTGAATCGGACGACTGGCTTACTACATTAGATGTCCTGTGTTGTCGGTGTAGTGGGCTGTTTTGTTAGTCTGATTATTTGGTGAAGTAGTTTAATTATCGATCTATCGATTTAACCTATAAAATTGAGTTATTTTGTTCATTATGATAATTTTATCCCGTGTGACATGTACTGGTACTTGTAGAACCATGCTTGACCCAGTACTCGTCATTTTTTGTATTATTTTGACGATAACTGGGACACGCTAATAAAAGTGAATATAAAGTCGACATCGGATGTTATTAATGGAATTTAAAATATATTTGTTATTTAAATTACCTATATTTTTTAAGAATAATTTCAAAAAAGGTAATGTAAATGCAGTACTGATAACATAAATATTTGTATGTTAGTGGGTAGCCTATAGAAAACTAAACATGCCGATGGTCGCTTTTGCGGTTGCAATATGGCGGAAAAAATGGCCAGTCAAGAAAAATGCAACAAAAGTGGATAACGGTACATGAGCTATTGAAGGACGATGATACCTCGGCAAAATTGAACCACACATCATGCGCTTCCTATGATTTTGACGATCTATAAAACTAAGCCAGAGATTGATAATCTGATTTGTCATCTTTCACTTCTAACAGCTGACGAAGACAAGCTAGAGTGAGGCATGGTTATTTAGAATATAGTACCGACGGGTATTCCCCATCATTCTCATCATGTATGTCTCTACAAGACCACGAGGAACCCGTGACTAAGTAAAAGCCGCGTGGATCGATAAATTATAAGGTGAAGCAACGCCGATGGATGGGTGACCATCTTGTCATGACGAGTTCCTCAGTGTTGAATTGGTGGGTCTCGGCTTTCATTTGAATATCTCTAGCAGTTGTTACGGGTAGTTAGAAAGCAGAAAGCAACTGACAACTAGCCTTACCAAGGGGTATAAACAAGTGGCAAGGGGGTTTTCCGGGCTAACATTCGATGAGACTGGAAACCGACCTCGAGATACATAATTGTGAAAAGGCTAGACAGATAATACCTCTACGAGATCATAATGACAAGACAAAGGAGTTCTGAAATTTTGGGAGGCTAAAGTAAAGCCGAAGACCCTGAGGCCCCTTTAAGACCACTTCAACGATAATAATGACATAGTTACTATTTAGCTGGCGAAGATACGCTTCATCGTACGTCTAGGGATCATATGATTATCCAAAGGCTATTGGCCCTGATTTATGTTAAACTATTTTTATATATGGTGGAAAGTTACTCCGGCTATTGTGATGGGACGACAGTGGACCAGCAATGGAGAAACTATGAAGTAGTAGCTACTTGCTGATGATCATGATTTAGAAATACGTATAAATTGCTGATCAAGTTACAGCTCACTTATCGAACCACCACTAAGTTCGCTACTCTTCAACATCCGCCTCAGAATATTAACATGTAATGCCAAAAACGGCTTTCAACCGCCGATTATCCCCGTATCTACACTAGCACGATACCCGGTTTTTGGATCCCGGATTAGTAATGCATTAAATAAATATAGATAAGGAGGAGAAAACCAGTATACTTATCTTTTCCCCTCTCCCGTTGAACTATAGTCGGTGTAATTGCAAGAAAGCAACGAGGACAATCACGAGCAGCTGAGGGATAAAAATACCTTGGAGAACTTTGAACCGAGATCACGAGCTCCCTGTATATCCGGCTTCACTGGAATACCTGCCACTCTGGCTGGTCGGAAGTGAGGGGCATAAGCTTCTCCATGGAGCACTTGGAACTCGAGGGTTCACTAATCCCCGCTATCCACCATGCAAGATCATCTTTCT
>NWSH02000571.1:9041410-9063690 GCA_002382865.2 Heliothis virescens
TTTGGTTGTAATGAATAGGCTCAAAAACTACTGGACCGATTTTAAAAATTCTTTCACCATTCGAAAGCTACATTATCCACGAGTGACATAGGCTATATTTTATCCGGGTACGGGCAGTAATTCCCACGGGATGCGAGTGAAACCGCGGGAAAACGGCTAGTAATAAATAAGTAATATTAGCACTGCAATATTAACTCTGTCTGCCTGTCTGTTCCTCATTCACACTGAGTCTACTGAACCGATTTAAATGCAATTTGGAACACGGGATAGTCTCAAACCTAAGATAGGACATTTTTTCCCGATAAGGAAAGTATATCCCTCGTGACGCAGGCGGAACCGCAGAAAACAGCCAGTAAATATAAAAACCGGCCAAGTGCGAGTTGGACTCGCGCATGAAGGGCTCCGTCCGTACCCCATCCCCCTCATATATTTTTTCATTTTTAGTATTTGTTGTTATAGCGGCAACAGAAATACATAATTTGTGAAAATTTCAGCTTTCTAGCTATCGCGGTTAGTGAGATACAGCATGGAGACAGACAGACAACGAAGTCTTAGTAATAGGGTCCGTGTTACCCTTTGGGTACGGAACCCTAAAAATGAACATTAAAATCCAGACCTACCGTACAAATAACAATTCAGCACGAAAATTCTTTCTGCCATTCGTAAAAAAATAATAACCTTGACATCTTTAAAGCTCTTTTTTAAAGAAAAAAGCCTCCGACTCAGCGAGTACGGAATAAGGGGAAGTTCCATTAAAGCCGAAGGTTCTCATTTTTGTGTCTTTTATGAAGAAAACTTAAAAATTCGCTTTATCTTTTTAATGATGTAGCGTAGCACATTTCTGGGTATTGATTCGTTGAAGGGTGAATGCTTTTGGTAAAAAGGATTTTGTCTTTTAATTGCTTTAAAAGTTGTTTCATCTTAATTTTGTGTGGATGAAACGTAAGATGTTCGGTAGTGTTAGATACAGTAGTTGACTAGTTAGATTAAATATTTCTATTGATCTATCAAAACTTATCTATGCAATTTGTATGAAAACGCAAACTTTGACTCAAAGGTTGTTTACATTGAGTTGTAGTATACTTATTTAGTTTCTAGATGCCTGATAGTACCGTAGAAATATTTTTATTTTTGACTACTTTTCTATGGAATTATCTATCTGATAGTAATGTAGAAATTTATCTGGGACCCCTGAAACTGACCCTATTTTCTTTCCATCAAAACAATAAATATGAAAGTGACATCATTTAAAGAAACTTATAATGAAGAATACTTATTATGATAAAGGATTTATTTTTATGCCAATTCAACTGTAACTGAAGTAAACCTTCTTAATTTTAGGCAAAGCTCCTCTTTAAACAAGAAAGCAGATCACGATATACCTACGATATAGTGGAAAATTACTGCAAGATAGGTTCAAAAATTGTTTCATCATTCACAGCCGGTAGCTTGCAATAATGATAAAATAATCAGGACGAATGTACATTAATTATCTGATAAGCTTCGAATTTTGCATCCGTTTGAATCACATTGTAAACACAATTAATCAATGTTTGTTTGTTTGCTGCTAAATTCGCTTTAATCTCATATCTTAATGCTGTGCATGTGGCAAGTAATACCTATTGCGGTAATAACTGATAGGAATTTATTATGTTTATCTTAAAACTATATTATATTATGTTTATCTTAGACTGCCTCGTTGGTCTAGTGGTCGCATAGCGCGACTGCCATGCCACGGGTCTTGGGTTCGATTCCCGGGTCAGGCCGAAATCGCTTTGTGGGTTTTAGAAGCTTTCACAAAGCAGCCTGGAGTTTGGAAGTTGGCGGTGTTACACCCCCGTGCCTGGGAGGGCACGTAAAGCCGTCGTCCCCGATTGTTACTCAGTAGCAGTCGTAGTTATAATTCCACGTCAGAGGCCGTCAGGCGGATTTGAGAAAACTCTGACACTAGGGCTTGTTAGGTGATTAAACCTGCAGTCCACTCGATAAGAAGAAGATCTTAAAACTGGCTGTTTTCCCGCGGTTTCGCCGGCGTCCCTGTAAAACTACTTCTTGTATACGGATAAAATACGTATAGTCTATGTTACTAGGGGATAGTGTAGCTTTTCAACTATGAAAGAATTTTTCAAATCGGTTCTGTAGTTTAGGAGCTTTTGGGGTACAAACAAATAATCAAAAAAGTATTTCCTCCTTATTATATTACTATAGATTGAAATATAAATTGTTGTAGATTCTCATACCCAGCTTATTTTCGGGCATTTAATGGTTAGTACTTTAGAAACATTTAGGTAAAGACAAAATAAGTTCGATCATTTAATAGGCCAGTTGTACTTTAAAAACTAATAATTAGGTACAAACTAAAACATAAAAACATTCAAAATATTGATTAATCAGCATTTTCCTACGTATATATGTCACACACGTTTCTAGAGCGATAATAATCTACATTCTACATACCAACACAACAAAACTTAATTACGATGCTAATTAAAACAGTTCCATTACTTTGATTAGTATGAAACGTAACATAAATAAAAGTCATTGCAGAGTCAACGCACGAGCGACAAATTCTTCCAGCGGCGAATACAAATTTTTGTTAGTAATTATTCATATCTATGGTGTAATAAATATTATAAAGCTGAAAAATTCTTTCAATCTATACTAATATTATAAAGCTGAAGAGTTTGGTTGTTTGTTTGAACGCGCTAATCTCAGGAGCTACTGGTCCGATTTGGAAAATTCTTTCGGTGTTACATAGCCCATTTATCGAGAAAGGTTATAGGTTACTTTTTACCTGGGTACGCGGAGTAGTTCCCACGGGACGCAGGTGAAACCACTGGTAAAAGCTAGTGTTAGATACGGGGAAGGCTATATAGATTACTTTTTAACCAGGTGTGCGAAGTGGTGAAGGTGAGCGTGACTGAAACAGCTCTCAAAAGTTAGTCCTAAATATAAGCCGCTGTTAGATTTTAGAGTTCTGAGAATAGAAACAGTTTTAGACAATTTTGACATCAATCTTGAACAGTCAATAGATAAACTTCGACTTTGATATAAGTTTATTAAAAAAAAGTTTTATGAATAGATATCATCAAAAAAATGATATTTCTCATTTTAAAATTCGAGGAATGGGAATATTGTCAGTTTTTAAACCATGATACCATTATAAAAATATAGCCTTCGTATTATCATTCCCTTTATTCCAATATCTTATTTGTGGTCTGCGCCGACCATATACTTTACCACCACATATTTTCTTCTTCCATAGTATATCTGTCGTCATCTCACAAGTAACACAGTATTACAGTATTTTACGGTCCATGTTACGACAGAAATTAATCTGTTTTATCGACCATAATTTGTGCGGTAAATATTAATGTCCGCTAGTGTAACTCGTATTGTGTTTATTTCTCGATCGTAGTTCGACTATTTATAGCTAGATGTCGCTATCCTCAGTTCGGATTTAATAATTTATGTCCGTTGTTTGACAGTTAAAATAATTAGCACTATTAGAGTAGTGTGATAGATTATTGTCATATAATTTAGTTAATTAGACCGCATTTGATTGGGTCGGGGAAGCTGTGTAAATCATTTTATAATGGCCCCAGTTAAAATGACGGCGATTGTAACTCAAAGGAAGCGTTAATTTTATATTTTATAGGCCTTAAAAATTTGATCCAAGTTTATCTTCGAAGTTTGTAGAATTAATTTGCTTGGTTGATTTTAATGGTTTATGGTTTAAGTCGTTTGGAAGTACAGGGTTTTCATAAGAAGTTTGATTTGAAAAAGTGTTTTACAGAATCGTAAAAGGTAATCGTTTTCCATAATAGTAAGTACTGTTATTAGTTTTTGTGTATTGACTCATGTACTACTCTGTCTTATCATATCCCTTCTACGTGAATGTTGGCTTTGATTAAACCTTACCAGTAATTTATATGGAACGAATCACGCACCATGGAACTACGGTCTAACAGCGAATTTCAATAATCTTATCTATCCGTGGATTTACGCGACTAGAGATAGAATTTTGACATGAGCCCCATACGAGTAATGTCAAATTCCTGTCTCTAGTAGACAAATCAACAGATAGATAGGTTATTGAAAGGGCTATCCAGGAATAAAATCCCTATTAATCAGAATACAGGATATGAAAGTGTGGTGATTAGTTGGCATGTGACGAGACAATGGCCGTTTTATTTAGGGGGCGATATTTAGACTGTGCCAAACTAAGTGGGGCAGAATGTTGGGCTTCAAGTGTATGGCCCGAGATAGAAGCAGTAGCGGGGCTTGGTAGTTGGAATATCTTTTTTAATCAAATTTTACTTGACTAGGTTCTAGTAGTTGACAAAATTCGAAAACAGCTCTTTTATCAGTGAAAAATTCTGTGAAAAAAGAGGATACTCTTTTTAAAAGTGTCTACAACCACCTACGTCTCGGGTGAAGGTGATAGCTTGCCATCAGGTAATCCCACTGCCCTTTTTTCATTCATGTTGCAGAACATTATTTAATAATTGTTACCAATATAGCTTACCATTTCTCATTTGTTACTGTCTGCTTCTGATTACACGCCTTTTCTTATACACACGTAGACAGGTACCTTCTATATGGGATAAAAAAAATGTTATCAATTTCTAATAAAATATAAAATGAAGTAGCCATAGAATTTCGCCAATCGTAAACTACGAACTACAAACCGCCGTCACCCTTTTCCATCCTTACATCACAACATACTGGACCATTGTTATGTTTCATTACAATGTATCTGTCACATTATTTTGATTATAATGTTCCGTCACTGATGTAGTGCGCGCGCGCACTGCCAAACCGGTATGTGGAGCGAGGAACTGAAAGATATAGGGGTCGAATAATTGTGTAGTTAATTACTAATTGTTTAATAGACGGAATTAGATTATTGACATTTATTTAGCTGTAGTGTGTATGGTAGTTTTTATTAGAAAAGGTATTTAGTAATTAAATACTCAAACGACTTATACTCAAACGAAGAAAATTATTAATTTTTTCACCGCCTTTCTTTGTAAGGAAAATATAATTTTAACTGTGACACTGTTCACACTGTAATAATTATTATGTTTCTTGTTAATATCTCAACATGATTTACTACGTGCACTTACCTATTGTAAAACCTGCCATAATTTAAATTCAACCTGAAAAAATACCAATCGCCATCGCTTCTGCTTCACACCGCAGCCAATCAAAACATGAAGCTTTATTTAATCGCATTGTCTTCGTCGCACTTGTCTTGATCGAGTGTCACATTTGTATACTGTACTCCTTCCTATGTACTTTGCCTCTCCGAAGTTAGCCATTAGACAATACTGCTTTATTCATACATTTTAAGAATTTTATTCGAATTAACTGACGTACCTGAACAAAACGGTAAATCGCTACCGCTTGTGACCTGAGATATATTTTACTGTTTTACGCGTTTAAAGGATTTTGATGAATATTATTTATCCGGGTGCTGAAGTAGTTTCCACTGAAAGCGCGTGAAGTCGCTGGTGCAAACGAGTATGATAATTACCTATGCGTAAAAAATATATTTTTCACTCGTCTTGGCCATTTATTGTGGACTAGCTTCTTCCAGCGGCTTCGCTCGCTTCCCGAGGGAACTATTTCCCGTACCCGGATAAGATAAGGATAAAAGTAGTTGTTCCTCTGGGTCTATTCTACCTCTGTACCAAATTTCATCAAAATCGGCTCACTGGTTTAGGCGTGAAAGCGTAACAGACAGACTTTCTTTCACATTTTTAATATTAGTAGGGATTTCTATATCTTTGACATAAGCTCCATACTCCATCATCAATTATGTCTTTTAATTTCTGATCGCTTAGCAACGGATAGATAAGTTATAGAAATCTGTAATTAATCTGATTATGTTATCGAAATATATTATACATGGAAGAAGACATTTTCAAAAACACCATTTTACAACATAGAAACTTCAGTTGTGCTTAATATTAAATGAGAATATAAGTATATTTTCAAGAGCGCTCTCATCTCTACCGTCTATTTATAGAGTTTTTATGAAAATAACTTTGTATCTCTTTGTTACAGGTAAGGAAATGTGCCGGTCGCGTGTTTTAAGCTTCGCCCAACTTCAGTAGAAGGCAGAAGGTTTAGTTTAGTATAAATAGGATATAAAAAATCCCTCAAGGCCCGGTTTTTAAGGTTTCAGATAAAGTTCTAGATAACTATCTGACAGATAATGCTATAGAAATGTGTTTAATGCTGACTACTTTTCTATACTCCATAAGCTATAAGTAAGTCCTTAAACTCCAGAATATAAGGGCCATTTTTATAACTTGACTAGTTTTCGCCAGCGGTTTCATCCGCTTCCTGAGGGAAATATGATAATTTGAATTTTAAATCCATTCAGCCATTTGCACGTTTAGTGAAAAACATATTGACACTACTGTCTAACTTTAAAATTTGTGTGATATTGGTTAAAAAAGAGCACATTTTACTAAATTATCTGCAAATAATTCTAGATTCTCTAACGCATGGGTGGGTAATGTCCTAGTATTTAATTAGATTAGATATAGCAGTTTATAGTGATAAGCGTAAAAATAATACATGAATGAGGAAAACGCTAGTCAGTTATTAAAACAGATTAATCATACGTATCAAAAAGATACGCTTGAAAATTTTATAAACCAAGTTTTTGGGGTTCCGTAGCCAAAGGTTGAAACTTCTTATGAACCATGGTAGCTTTTTCTTTATAGATGGGAAATCATCAGATGACCCCTCCCGCTGTGGGTGACAGCGTGAGGGAGTGTCAGACTCTTACTGACTAAAACCCACCGTGTTCCTTCTTGAGCCCTTTGTGTACCTGGCCCGCGGTAACTCTTTCGAACAATCCTGCAACCCCCGATCATAGCTAGACAGTTAAAATTTTCACGGACGATGTATTTCTGTTGCCACTATAACAAGAAATACTGAAAACTTGATTAAGATTAGTATTTCAGGTGAGACCTTTCCACCAAACATATTTTTTTAGTACTTATAGTACGAAAGCCTTCATACGCCAATCCAACTTGCACTTAGCCGGTTTTTTTATTAATTGATGGCACAACATTGTTATACTTCTTACCACTTTTATTCTTAACTAGCTTCCGCCAGCGGTTCCACCCGTGTCCCGTGGGAATTATTCTGCGCACCCGGATAAAACGAAGCCTATAGCCTTCCTCGAGAAATTGGCTATCTGACACTGAAATAGTTTTTCAAATCGGACCTGTAGTTCCTGAGATTAACGCGTTCAAACAAACAAACTCTTCAGCTTTATAATATTAGTATAGAAGTATAATTTCATCGACAATTCTTACCTTACTTACCGTTATTTTTTCCCAGTGACACGCTCCCACGGTGTCATCATATATCATTCCGTCTCACTCTGACACGGCATTCACGGCCCAGTAATGACACGTTTGACAAAGTGCTACATTATACCTACTCACTAATGTTATAAACTAGCAGTTTCTCGCGGTTTTACCCGCGTCCCGGGAAACTTCCCGTACCCAGACAAAATATAGCCTTTGTATATGATATTCTAGCTTAGCCGTGTCCAACAGTGAAAGAATTTTTGAAATCGGTTCAGTAGTTTAGGAGCCACATAAACAAACAAAAAAGGTAACCGAAAGTAAAAGGTAGTCAAAAGTAGTTGCTCAATGTATACCGTTTGTAACCTGTTCCCTATATTATAAATACAACCAATCACAAACCAACATAGTTGGCAAAAGGCTAGGCAGATGATATCAGATGAAATAATGAAGTTAGTCACAAAATTCTCCAAGACTAAAGTCATCACACGAAATGTTATCTCAATTGAATGAGCATTTATCGTGAAAGTTCAAACACACGCATGTATATCATTACCCAGTATCAAGATAAAACTTAACAGACAGAGTTACATAATAACTGGTTTTTTAGTATGTATGTACAGACGACAGCAGGTCAACGTAAACGAATCTGTCAAATTTTACCAGTCAAACATAACCTACCTCCATTGTGATAAGGTTGAAAATCGATTGCAGAAATTTGACAGATTGTGATAACTTGATGTACTGTTGTCTGTACAACAAAATAATACCGGTTTTAAATAGGTACTGTACCTGTTTCTATATTTACTTCAAGGTCTTCAAAAAACTCCAACTAAATCACATAAGAATTCTCAATAGTCATTTTAATGAATTATCTAATTTAGTCCGATGCGTAACTGACCTTGCGTAACTAGTTTTCGCAAATATTGGATATTTCACATGGATACACGATTTTCGACTCTATTGCCTATAAAATAAGGATTAGTCAAGGGTCATGAGGAATTTGGCTTCTAAATTTTATGTTGTTCGGATTATTATTGATTTAATGTATAATGTTACTATGTAGTGAACGTTAGATATTTTCAAATCCAGTATATTATTTTAATGAAAGATAAATATTTGATGGAGACAGATAATTTCGTGTACAATAGTAATAACTAGCTTCTGCCAGCGCTTTCACCCGCTTTCCTGTGTGAACTACTGCGGGCACCCGGATAAAAAGTAGCCTATAGTCTTCCTCGATAAATGGGCTATCTAATACTGAAAGAATTTTCCAAATCGGACCAATATCTCCTGACAAACAACAACAAACTCTTCAGCTTTGTAATGTTAGTATAGATTTAACTCACTTGGTACTACTAGTTAATGAGAAGCAATAACAACATTTTTTGACTGTCTTTAATCGAATAACGAGATTTTTTCTGTTAGATAAGTGACTGCATCACTATAACATAAACATCTAGAAGAAGACGTAGGAGTCTCCCACACAAAGATAAAAAGCAAACTGAATAACAAAATAACATACCAACATTAACAGAAAAACATCCTTTATTTTCACAATCAAAATCACTTATACACATACTAACAAAATTAACGATAATCACGCCATAGATGCTGCACCATCAAACAATATGTCCGAACCGTTCAAACTCGGGAACACATCACTTGCTGTCAAACATATTAATTGTGCTATTTCTTTAGGATCCAAAATATTGCCGTAACATGAAGATTCTTTCACTACACTATTAATCTGATCCATCAACCCAGGATTGTGAACGATTAAATTAGCCACAATATTCGTGTTTGTAGGCCCTGGGCTTATAGAATTTATCCTCACTCCTAAAGGAGCGAGCTCAAAAGCAGCTTGTCTTGAAAACATTTGCAAAGCAGCTTTTGCTATCGTGAACCCCAACATTCCTGGCTGATTCCGCTTCGACATCGAAGACCCTATGTTTATTATATTCCCTTTCGTTTTTATCAAGTGCGGCAGAGATAACTGGGACAAGTGATATGGTACTCGGAAATTCACGTTCATCAGGTCATCGAATACTTCCATTGATTGGTCGTTGAGGTATGAAATAGCCACCTTTCCTGCACAGTTGACTAGTATGTCTAATCTTCCATATGTTTCTATTGTTTTTTGTACCACTGTTTCGCACACTCCTTTATGGGCTAGGTCTAGTGGTATCCACAGGGGAACGACGTCGGCTATCGCTAAACATTTGGTGACTGTCTCCAAGAGTCTGACTTCATCCCTGCCCACTAGAGATAGTTTGGCTCCATATCTAGCAAATGCTGTAGCTGTTTCTGCACCTATGCCTGAACTAGCACCTGTTATTATTGCCACTTTGCCACTTAAGTCTATTTTATCCATTTTGGTATCACTTTTTCAATTTTCTTTTGAGATTATATTTGTCGCGAATTCTTTGTGAAATATACGTCCGTGTATAACCGTGTTCAGTTTGATACTGATAACTTTATCGTCGTTATCAGTAGCCGCCTTATTTTGTTTACATGTTTGAGTTATAACATTTTGTGTACAACCTTGGTTAGTTTATGTAATTCTGTATTTGTTATCTCTCTTTTATGACAGTGTTGGTCGCAATATGTTGCTATATTGGATACTTTATTCTTAGCTATCAAGATAATAAAGCATAGGGCTTATGGATCATTTGAATATTACCTTGTGCTTATGGTTAAGGTCATTTTACTGTAGTAAAAGTTGTATGCAGCAACTGAGCAATTATTTCTTTAGTTATAACATTTACGTCAGCAACAAAAATCATCATCCCAAAAACAAAATAAAGACTTGAAACTATGACCTTTCACATGCAAGAAAATTGAAAGCCCCATTTTTATGACACAGAATGAGCTGCGATTCTCACTCCCACATTTGCGAAGGCCAAGATTTTTTGCGAAAATAACCTGAAACTACACGACCGCGAACAGTGGGGCCTACAAACAATGCTTGGGTTTTCATCAGTGGCACACATGAAGATTTTTGTTGCTTTCACAAGTGAATATGGGCTTCGTATTGTTTTGGGATTATGTGCCTTCGTATGTAGGTAAAGAGGGGTAGTAGTTATTGTCAAGAATATTGAGTAAGAAACATACACGCTGATTGATAGATTGATAAATGTACACTTAAAACCTATAAGTCTAGAAGTATGATATTTTGCACCATTTTATTCCATAATTGACTGACTGTGGTCTCGGAAGGATTTTTTGGAAATATCTAAATATACTGTTGTAACAGTATGAAACAGTTCATCTGTATTAAAATTCTGTGAATTACCGACATAAATAATTATCTACTGAGATAAGCCTCTTACTAATCTTTTATTTTCCTAATTTTTCTATTCACTTAGTTAACTGGTATTTGCATGAGTCAATAAATTATTTAAACTCGCTTAGGTCTTTATGCTTAATCATGCCTATACGTGTACTGAAACCTGTTTGCTAACCGATTTAGTTAAGTCTAGTCCACGTTAACGCAATGAGTCTGCATTATTACCTACTATTTCATCATCTGCTTCGTCATTCACAGATTAATTGGGTAAGAATATTTCTATTCTCTCTTCAGTACCAAGACTAGTTAGCAAGGACAATGTCAAGTTCAGCGGTATTGCAAACAACCGGGGTCTTTTTGACCTGACGACTTGCAATATTTTTCCCTTATCCTGATCTTGAAACTTAAAGAATTCACTTATTACAGCGTAGTGTAGTCTATTTGAGGTCAACGAACCAAAGCTAGAGAGTGCTTCTATTTCTTAAGAACAATCCGAAAGGAGAAAAACTTCTTTAAAATGGTCTTATAAATCAATAATTATATACTTAACAAGAAATAAAAACAGTACTATGTAATAGATAATAGCTAGAAAAACACGTGCTTATTAACAATAACAATCTAAGGTACAGACTACAGGTCAACCTTCCCCGAATCTGTCAAATTTCACCAATCGAACATTAACCTTCCACTATTGTGATAAGGTTGAAAATCTATTGAAGAAACTTGACAGATTGTGGTAGTTGACCTGCTGGCGTCTGTACTCGTTACCTCAACATTAACAAGACTGTCATAATTACGTCATAATTGCTTATCGTCATCACAATATTATTGTACAGGTTTTCCTCATTCGGCTACACTTTGAGTCGTATTTACAACTGTTTGTAAATATGTACTCATTTTGTTACGTTCTTACATAATCTTCGGTTCGAGAATTTTGTTAATTAAAATCTTAATGGCCTCCAAAATTATAATTGACGGTTTTGGTATGTTTATTTTTATTGTGGTTATTTAACTGTGTCGAGTTTGGTTTGATTTAATCGTGCATAGTTTTGAATAATTGTAGTTCCATTTGAATGGATGACTTCCCAAACAATTGAATGTGTAAAGTCAGCTGTTTTAGTGTCAATGTCATGAAATAATAACATGTGTGGTAAATGGTTGTATGCAGTGGATTCCAATTAAAACGAAATCTGTTACAAAATATGAGATTTTACTCCAGCGAGTTTTATTTTAATAACATGTGGCTTACCATATTATTGTATGTTTCCCTATGAAATCCAGTTGTATTTATGTTAGCATCAACATTTGTATAATTTTCAACATAAATCACACTGTAGGTCACGGTAATTTTTTGTCATGTTTGGTTTTATTTTTATCACATGCTCACTAAATGTTGCCCGATGCAGCTCCATCGATCACTAAATTAGCACCGGTCAGGTTTGGAGAAACGTCACTTGCAGCATAAAGTATCATCCTAGCTACCTCCTCAGGCTCGATTATCATGTTACTAGGCACAGTTTTAGCAAGCTTCTCATAAGCCTTATCCATATCGGTTTCCGGGACGTTTAAGTTGCCCAAAATATTCGTTCTGGTCAACCCTGGACGAACTGCGTTCATTCTTATGCCTTCGACGACTAACTCCAAAGCACCTGCTTTTGTGAACCTCTGCATCGCGTCCTTGCACATAGCGAAAACCATGAATCCAGGTTTGACTGCCGCAGGACCACCAAAAACGTTGACTATATTCCCTTTAGTCTTCCTTAAATGTGGCATACAAAGTTGAGTCATTTTGTAAGGCGCCCGAAGATTGAGAGCAACGAGATCATCAAAATTCTCCATTGTGGTATCAAACAGTGAAGTGACGCATATTTTCCCAGCGCAGTTGACGAGTATATCGATCTGTTTGAACGCCTGTAGGGTCTTTTCAACGAGTTCTTCGCAATTTTCGTCGACAGTCAAGTCGTAGAGTAGACATAAGGGCCGTATTCCTTTGGCAGCTTCACACTGATTTCCAACACTGTGTAATCTTGCCTCGTTTCTGCCGACAAGTGCGAGCGTGGCTCCATGTTGTGCAAACAGCTTGGCGGTGGCCGCGCCAATGCCGGAACTCGCACCGGTGACGATAACGACTTTACCGGTAAAATCCATTCCGCGGTACCGTGTGTGATGGTGGCTGCCGGTCGACTGTCGATCTCAGTCTCGTGATTCGAATATTAGTGGACTGGTTTCCGTCGTTGATATATATTCGAGTTCTCAAAGTTTTTATTATTTACGGTGTTTTTTTTATTCAATTTCTTGTTTAATGTGATTAGTTTACGCATAGTGTTGTAGTCATCGTGATTAGGATTTTTTCAACGTATTTTTTCTGTAAAGAAATTTAAGTGAAAACAACTTGTTTACATTTACACTGATTTTATTTACAGATAAACTTGATTCGAGAATACCGTAAATTGAAATGCAAAATGCTTCAATCCAGAGGAATTAACATTTAAATAAAGGATTCTGGAAATCTGCATAGTTAATTTCATTAAAAAGTACTTTCACGCAGCGGTTCGTACATTTACTTAATGCGAAATTAAATATAAAATTTGCATTGTTAATTGTTTAATGAAGAAATTGGATTTTTTGACTTAAATGTTGTTATTGTCATTCTTTTATGAAAATATGTATTTAATATCTTTTTTACGATTATTATTTTTTTGTAGAAAAAAAAAAAACAGGTCGTAATGCCATNTTGACCTGCTGGCGTCTGTACTCGTTACCTCAACATTAACAAGACTGTCATAATTACGTCATAATTGCTTATCGTCATCACAATATTATTGTACAGGTTTTCCTCATTCGGCTACACTTTGAGTCGTATTTACAACTGTTTGTAAATATGTACTCATTTTGTTACGTTCTTACATAATCTTCGGTTCGAGAATTTTGTTAATTAAAATCTTAATGGCCTCCAAAATTATAATTGACGGTTTTGGTATGTTTATTTTTATTGTGGTTATTTAACTGTGTCGAGTTTGGTTTGATTTAATCGTGCATAGTTTTGAATAATTGTAGTTCCATTTGAATGGATGACTTCCCAAACAATTGAATGTGTAAAGTCAGCTGTTTTAGTGTCAATGTCATGAAATAATAACATGTGTGGTAAATGGTTGTATGCAGTGGATTCCAATTAAAACGAAATCTGTTACAAAATATGAGATTTTACTCCAGCGAGTTTTATTTTAATAACATGTGGCTTACCATATTATTGTATGTTTCCCTATGAAATCCAGTTGTATTTATGTTAGCATCAACATTTGTATAATTTTCAACATAAATCACACTGTAGGTCACGGTAATTTTTTGTCATGTTTGGTTTTATTTTTATCACATGCTCACTAAATGTTGCCCGATGCAGCTCCATCGATCACTAAATTAGCACCGGTCAGGTTTGGAGAAACGTCACTTGCAGCATAAAGTATCATCCTAGCTACCTCCTCAGGCTCGATTATCATGTTACTAGGCACAGTTTTAGCAAGCTTCTCATAAGCCTTATCCATATCGGTTTCCGGGACGTTTAAGTTGCCCAAAATATTCGTTCTGGTCAACCCTGGACGAACTGCGTTCATTCTTATGCCTTCGACGACTAACTCCAAAGCACCTGCTTTTGTGAACCTCTGCATCGCGTCCTTGCACATAGCGAAAACCATGAATCCAGGTTTGACTGCCGCAGGACCACCAAAAACGTTGACTATATTCCCTTTAGTCTTCCTTAAATGTGGCATACAAAGTTGAGTCATTTTGTAAGGCGCCCGAAGATTGAGAGCAACGAGATCATCAAAATTCTCCATTGTGGTATCAAACAGTGAAGTGACGCATATTTTCCCAGCGCAGTTGACGAGTATATCGATCTGTTTGAACGCCTGTAGGGTCTTTTCAACGAGTTCTTCGCAATTTTCGTCGACAGTCAAGTCGTAGAGTAGACATAAGGGCCGTATTCCTTTGGCAGCTTCACACTGATTTCCAACACTGTGTAATCTTGCCTCGTTTCTGCCGACAAGTGCGAGCGTGGCTCCATGTTGTGCAAACAGCTTGGCGGTGGCCGCGCCAATGCCGGAACTCGCACCGGTGACGATAACGACTTTACCGGTAAAATCCATTCCGCGGTACCGTGTGTGATGGTGGCTGCCGGTCGACTGTCGATCTCAGTCTCGTGATTCGAATATTAGTGGACTGGTTTCCGTCGTTGATATATATTCGAGTTCTCAAAGTTTTTATTATTTACGGTGTTTTTTTTATTCAATTTCTTGTTTAATGTGATTAGTTTACGCATAGTGTTGTAGTCATCGTGATTAGGATTTTTTCAACGTATTTTTTCTGTAAAGAAATTTAAGTGAAAACAACTTGTTTACATTTACACTGATTTTATTTACAGATAAACTTGATTCGAGAATACCGTAAATTGAAATGCAAAATGCTTCAATCCAGAGGAATTAACATTTAAATAAAGGATTCTGGAAATCTGCATAGTTAATTTCATTAAAAAGTACTTTCACGCAGCGGTTCGTACATTTACTTAATGCGAAATTAAATATAAAATTTGCATTGTTAATTGTTTAATGAAGAAATTGGATTTTTTGACTTAAATGTTGTTATTGTCATTCTTTTATGAAAATATGTATTTAATATCTTTTTTACGATTATTATTTTTTTGTAGAAAAAAAAAAAACAGGTCGTAATGCCATTACAAAGTTGGAAACTTCTAGACCATATTTAGTTTTCGACATTGTTAGTGTTCGAAAACTTTTGGGAACGGACATGAACTCTCGAAACGTCGGGAAATGTATAAAGTTAAATACACTGAAATGCGTAAAACTGCATGTAAACTATACGAGAGTATGTCGCGAACAGAATTTTGAACCATTGTTTTATTGTAGTTTTTTCCTTGTTTTAATAATAACATTGCCCAATGCTACATGTAATAAATTATCCAGTATTGTTTTAGTTTATAGAGAGAAAAATATTGACGCATTTTATAAATACCAAAAAACGGAAAACCAAAAAAAAAAAACAAAAAAAAACTGATTGAGAACCACTTTTTTCTCAAACTTAATTCTCAAAAAACTTTGAGAATATCTGCCTCAATAGACCTAAGTTCAGAAACACTGCCTATTTGTCCTTCACCTCAGTGAGTTAAAATAAACACAACATCTCGCCAGTCATGGTGATTTCGTTCAAACTCCAAAGTTCCGACTTTGGACCTGTATCTAGTCACCACTGAACTTTGGACCTTAGAGTTTCGTAAGCCAAGAGTACATTGCCCTCGGAAACATCGAAAGTTTTTTACGTATGATACTTTGATGCTTGTAGGGTTCCGTAGGCAATGGGTAAAACGGGTACCTGTTACTGCGGGATCAACGACAGGTAAGATTTTTCTTTCCGTCTATTTATGTTGACACTAAAACAACTAAAACTAGAATAAATTTGTACTTATTAAAGTATTAATTTTATTTTAGTTTTTGTATATGAAACGGATAAAATATAAAAAAAAAATTTTTGCTCGTTTTATAGATATGGGATACAAAAAGTTAAACATGCGATCATCAAGTGTTTTAGAAAATTGTCCATACTAAATCTTAAACACATGACGATCGGCTGTTTAACTTTTTTGTAGTAAGACCTTTATAGTCAGCTGCATTCGATTAGACTGAAGCCGACCTCAACAACATTGGTAAAAGACTAGGCCGACGGCGACGTAGTAGGTACGGAACCCTTGGTACGCGAGTCCAACTCGCACGTAACCAGTTATTTTACGCTTCGGACTTTATATTACACACTAACATTAAAGAACAAGTTTTTAGTAAAAACGTGATATAATACAAAGTTCAATAATGTTGTGGTATTTCCCAGCGTCCAAATTTTAAGAGAGATTTTTGAGGAAACAGTCGAAACTAGTTTTGGAAGTTCATAATCCAAAACAATGATGGGCAGGTTTTGGTTCACTACTGGTCGAAGTTCGTCCAAAGTGCTGGCTCATGATGTTGGCTATTTTGGAGTCCAGGGTTTTCTTGCGGAATTTTTGGTGACGTCAATGGGAAAACATGACTTTTGGATCTTGACATTTCGAGTTTATGACACTTAATTTATACAACACGTGTTATTTTATTTATCTGGTTTACTATGTTTGTGAATAACTGTGGTTTATGCTTATGTAACTGCTTCTGAAGAAGATAAGCCTTGTTGACCTTCTTTTGATAAAAATAATGCATCATTTTCTTTGTCACCATCGATGTTTTTGCACTGAAATTAAGCGTTTTAGATCTAGCTCTGATCTTTTTTGTAGCCTTAGTATTTTCCCCCGATCTTCTCTCTACATTAAGGTCATACTTTCATCTATCAGTAAGTTTAACGCCAATTTCAAAGGCTCCAGATAGAGTTCTAGATAGCAATCTGACAGATAGTACCATGAAATGTTTATACATATTTTTAACTTTTCTATGACTTGATTTGTCTAGATATCTATCTAGAATTCTATCTGTAAATGTGCAACTGGCCGTAGAATTTCTAAATTAAAATCTCCCATCTAAATCAAAATTCTTAATTGTCCCAAATTGTTGTAGTTCTTATTTGAAAACTAGCTTTCCAACAGCTTCACCTTTTACCCCATTTCCTTTTAACTCTAACAGCATAACAAATAGGCCAGGTTTTTCTAGCTATATTTTAGCATCTATAACCGCTAGTAGTTTAACTCTACTCGGACTTGAACTTCGGTATACTCTCTAGGATGACTCACAAAATCAAACTCCAACAAAACAAAGCCTATATTTAGAACTCTATAAAACCTGTTTCTACGTGATTATTTGAGGAACGTGACTTACAAACCATTTGACACACTTAAAAAAAACCTTTATAGAGCAATAATAGAGTCCAATGTTCAAAAACATGTTTAGATCTATAAATAAATCACGTTTGGTAACTCGGGGGAAACCCTCGTATCATTTTTTTATGACTACTAAATTTAGAATGGTTCACGTGGTCATTATTTTGAACTAGCTGTTTCGCCCGATTTCTCGTGCGTCTCGAAGTTTCTCGAAAGCTTGAAGCTGTAGAGCTATTTAGATGTAATTTGGTAGACATAGATTTTCAATTCTCCGAATTTCTTGACCATTCTTCTTTACCTGACCTTTAAAGCGTAATAAACTATGTACAGACGACAGCACATTAAGTTTTCTTAAATCAAATTTTCAACCTTATCACAATAGTGAAAGGGTAATGTTCGGCTGTCTGTACATCTGGCTGGACCGATTCCGATGATTCTTTCTTTCGCCTGTTCGTTGTAGTCAGGAAAGGGATCATATGACAGTAAAAATGTTGCCCCGAACGCAGGTGAAACCGCGGGGCCAGCCACTTCTAATTTTATAATCTAATCTAACACAACAACAGTTAAATTCAAAAATTCCCGTTTAAAAAGTAACAAAGCACAATTTGGCATAGTATTTTATCTAGCACTGGCAGTTGGGCCATAAATCAGCCGGTATTGCTGAACGGACCAATTGTGACGTCATACAGTCCCTAAACCGATCGACAATTTATAGCCTTCAGTATTGACGGGTAGTTTCGTTTTTGAGCGGTGGAATTAATTTGAAAATGGAATGGAGAAATGCATTGCGTATGATTTGAGAATTAATCTTAACTTAACTTTTTTTTGATTAGCCTTTGTTGTTCCATTGCTGGGCATAGGCCTCCCCCATAATCTTCCATATTTGCATATTTTTCTGGGATTCTCATGACTGAAATCATATGAGAGTGAAATTTCAAAGTTTTTTAGTATAAATAGATTTAGTAGTAAAACATTTTGTGGTAGTTCGATAAACCATCTTAGAATGTTGTTAACCTGAAATTTTTGTCATTATCTCTCTCTTTAAATTTGACTGAAAGATGTGTCCGTCTGTATGTTCTTATTTCTCTACTAGTTCTTTTTATGTATAAATCTTTGTCAATATTTTCGTTAACGTTCTAAAATTGGTACACCAATGTTCCATATATGGAACATTACAAAAGCACGGAGCACCAACATCACGAAACTGCAGGCGACATTCCAGAAACATCCGTTTCCACTTGTGGCCAGTAACCGCGACGTTTACACTGCGCCATTGTTTGCCGAGGCCGAAACTACAAGAGGCCGAAACCGGCATGACTGCATGAGGCCGAAACCGGCGTTAAGCCGAATTTTTGGCGGTAAAAGGAAACCAAGCTTTCTAGGAGTTTAGACTTTAGACGCTATTTTTGTGCTAATTTAAATGCTGTGGTCTGAGAGTCTGGAATTCTGATTGTTATTTTATGTTGTTGATAATTGTGGTTATTCTATTCTAGATATGAGCGCCGATGGCTAATTTCGCGGCGGCGGCGTGGTCCAAAAATTTACTCGGCGGCGGCGGCGCGCCGGCGCGGTCCAAGCATCCAAGTCCCCTTCCAGTCTGCACCAACTTTCAGTATCTCGGTTCACTTATTTAGGGCGATCGGAAAGTCAAGCACCGAACTAACGTAGGATGGTTGAAATGGCGTCAGGTTAAGGGAACCACTTGTGACCTTAAGCTTCAGGGGAAGGTCTACAAGGCAATGGTCAGACCTGCTGTCCTGTATGCTGGCCCACAAAAGGGGTGAATGAAAGACAATTGGATGAAGCAGAGACGAGAATGTTAAGAGGAATGTGTGGTGATCGAATGAGGAATGAGTATATAAGAGGAAGTTTGAAAGTGGCACCGGTAACCGAAAAATTGTGGGGAAACCGGCTGGCATGGTATGGGCATGTGATGCGGAGGAATGAGGATCATGTTGTGAGGAATGTTTTGAACATGAATGTGGATGGATATTGGTCGTCCAAAGAAACGATGGACGGATTGTGTGAAAGTCGATATGACTAGGAAGGATGTTACCTGTGTGATGACGGTAGATAGAAGAGTATGGAAGAAGAAAAAATGCTGCGTCGACACCAAATAAATCTTATCCCAAGATAAGATAAGATAAGAAAGATGATGATTCGTTTTCTGCAGCGCTTTCGGTGTCTTTCGGAATACCACTGTGCTTTCAGGCCAAATGCAGTAAAAAGTTTGCACCGCTAACGGAAGAACTCATCCTCCCGCTAGGGCAAAATCAATAATTTTATTCTGTGGAATGTTTTCTGTTATCAATCGATTACTGACCATTGNCTGTGTGATGACGGTAGATAGAAGAGTATGGAAGAAGAAAAAATGCTGCGTCGACACCAAATAAATCTTATCCCAAGATAAGATAAGATAAGAAAGATGATGATTCGTTTTCTGCAGCGCTTTCGGTGTCTTTCGGAATACCACTGTGCTTTCAGGCCAAATGCAGTAAAAAGTTTGCACCGCTAACGGAAGAACTCATCCTCCCGCTAGGGCAAAATCAATAATTTTATTCTGTGGAATGTTTTCTGTTATCAATCGATTACTGACCATTGATGCCATAAATGAAACATTTGTGGTTTCTTTTGTTTAATTTATTCTTCAACCTCACTAATTCCATGGAATCGACATGGAAGCCAAGTGCAGACGCGGATATGTCGGACGCACAAGTGGCGGTAGACCGATTTATACACGCTGCGGCAACGCGGCGGCGCGCCGCACGTTTCGTACGGCGGCGGCGCGCTGACACAAAGTCACGGCGCCGGCGGCGCGCCGGCGCGGCGCTCATATCTATTCTATTCTAAGAAAAGTGTTTAATTATTCTGTTTTCAATTTACTTGAAATGAAATGTTGTATGATTTTGTTCTAGAAATATTTCGGATACTCAGTATTTTGAAATTTCACTTTTTATTTTTCTTCATAAATTCCGGGCAATCAAATATCAAAGAAGAAAAATAAGTGGCCTATCTGATATTTGAAACGGATTTTAAACACCTGGTGTTACCATGATTACAATTTACAATAATACCAGTAAAATTAAATAGCAAATGGTACTTTTCAACTTTTGAGTGACATCTACTCACCTTGTACCAGTTATGTCAAATAATTACAGAAAGTACAGACAACGGCACACCCACCTACCACAGTCTGTCAAATATCTTCAATAAATTTTCAACATTAATAATGGCGTCCTAGCCGATTGCCGGCCTCGGCGGCTGTTCTCATATAAGCAGATCAGCCAGCTGCGCAGGACATATTATAGTGCACAAGCATTTGCGCTGACACAGGTGCACTCCCTTTTCCCTCACTCTCATAACCCGATGGGACGGCAGTCCGACACGACCGGAGAGAGATTAGGCGCAGGACCGACATTAACGTGCTCTCCGATGCACGGGTATTCAACGTTATCACAATCGTGAAAGGTGAATGTTTGATTGGTACAATTTGTCAGGTTGACCTGCTGGCGTCTGTTACATTCAATAAATAACCAGTACATTCTTAGTGACATTAAATAAATATTTCGTGGGGCCATTTTTAAAATGGCGGCCGTTTAAATGCCAGCTGATGCAGTTATGGTAATTAGTTTCATTAAAATTTCGGCTTTAATATTAAATTACGTTTGGACAAAACCAGTAAATATTATTATTTGGTTATTATGATTTTGCTTGATAAATGGCCCACTTGTGTTGAGGTTTTTCGGTTTGTAACTTCAGGAAAATTTTATGTTAATATTTTTTGTTTCGCTTCTACAATACAGGACCTGTAAAATGGTAATAATAACCGGCCAAGTGCGAGTCGGACTCGCGCACGCAGGGTTCCGTACCATCATCATCATCATCCGAGCGTTATCCCGGTTGCTAACCTTTCGGGCCCGGGGTCCGCTTTCCTACACCTTCTCCTCCACTTCGCACGATCTTCGGCATCCCTTGTGGTTACTCCATTGGCACGCATGTCACCTCTTACGACGTCAAGCCAGCTTTTCCTGGGTCTACCCAGTCTGCCCCGGCCTGGCGGAGGCGCCATGGCTAGACATTTGTTCCCTACGTAAGTGGCCGGTTTACGTAAAACGTGGCCGTACCAACGTAAGCGACACTCTTGCAGTTTGTCTGCAATGTCACGGACATGAAGGCTGCCGCGGATGCGTGAGTTCCTAACGCGGTCCTTCCGCGTAACTCCACACATCCAGCGCAGCATTCTCATCTCCGTGACCCGCAGCTCCTGCTTGTGCCGCTCAAGCACAGGCCACGTTTCACTACCATACAAAAGGACAGGCCTAATGATGGATTTATAGACCTGTCCCTTCAGTTTAACCGGCATTTTAGGGTCGCAAATGACACCAGACACCTCACGCCACTTGGCCCACGCCGCCGAAATTCGTGCCTTGACGTCGCAATCGATGCCACCGGACGCGTGAAAGACAGATCCTAAGTACCTGACCTGGTCCGTCTGCTCGACCAAGTTACCGTCTATGCAGACGGAGGTGGGATCTGTCGTGTTGCAGGCCACGTACTCAGTCTTCGCCACATTCAGCTGCAAACCGCCGTTCTCAAGTGACTCCTTCCACTTGTTAACACGCTGCACCAACCGTCCCTTGTCCGCGTCTGCCAGCGCGATGTCATCAGCATACATGAGTAACCACGGGGGCTGCTCATGCGCATCTCGGATGCTTGCAGACAATGAGTCCAATATCACGCTGAACAGAAACGGACTAAGGACGGAACCCTGGTGTACTCCAACGGTAACAGGGAA
>NWSH02000571.1:9066042-9094238 GCA_002382865.2 Heliothis virescens
ATCATCATCATCCGAGCGTTATCCCGGTTGCTAACCTTTCGGGCCCGGGGTCCGCTTTCCTACACCTTCTCCTCCACTTCGCACGATCTTCGGCATCCCTTGTGGTTACTCCATTGGCACGCATGTCACCTCTTACGACGTCAAGCCAGCTTTTCCTGGGTCTACCCAGTCTGCCCCGGCCTGGCGGAGGCGCCATGGCTAGACATTTGTTCCCTACGTAAGTGGCCGGTTTACGTAAAACGTGGCCGTACCAACGTAAGCGACACTCTTGCAGTTTGTCTGCAATGTCACGGACATGAAGGCTGCCGCGGATGCGTGAGTTCCTAACGCGGTCCTTCCGCGTAACTCCACACATCCAGCGCAGCATTCTCATCTCCGTGACCCGCAGCTCCTGCTTGTGCCGCTCAAGCACAGGCCACGTTTCACTACCATACAAAAGGACAGGCCTAATGATGGATTTATAGACCTGTCCCTTCAGTTTAACCGGCATTTTAGGGTCGCAAATGACACCAGACACCTCACGCCACTTGGCCCACGCCGCCGAAATTCGTGCCTTGACGTCGCAATCGATGCCACCGGACGCGTGAAAGACAGATCCTAAGTACCTGACCTGGTCCGTCTGCTCGACCAAGTTACCGTCTATGCAGACGGAGGTGGGATCTGTCGTGTTGCAGGCCACGTACTCAGTCTTTCTCAGTCAGCAGGGTTCCGTACCATTTTCTATGAAAACTGAACGCATCTATTACCTACAACTAGCCAAAATACAATCATTTTTCGGCTACAGAAAATAACTTTGTTTTTTATACAAATATATGAATAACAAAGTTATAATCTGTGGTTTCCAAAAAATTGCTATATCTTAAAGACTGCTGTCTGTACCACGTTCAAAATAATTTTCCTCGAAAGTTTATGTAGAGTTCTACTTTTGAGAATTTTTTCATATTTTCTAAACTTGCGGTTCAAAAGTTAGAGGGGGGGGACGCCTATTTTTCGGCTTTTGGAGCAATTATTTCCGAAAGTATTAACATAATCAAAAAATGATTTCAGTAAACCCCTAATCATTTTAAAATACCTATCCAACGATATGTCACACGTTGGGGTTGAAATGAAAAAAAAAACACGCCCCACTTAACGTGTAGGGGAGGCACCCTAATAAAACAATTTTTTCCACTTTTTAGTTTTGCACTTTGTCAGCGTGGTTGATTTACATATTGGTACCAAATTTCAGCTTTCTAGCACTAACAGTGTCTGAGATTATCCGCGGACGGACAGACGGACGGACAGACAGACATTGCGAAACTATAAGGGTTCCTAGTTTACTACGGAACCCTAGAAAAGTACAGAGGTAACATATATTATAACTTTCGAAAGATGCCTGCTTACTATTTAAATATTTCAACGACAAAACTAAGAAAATTACCTGATACCTTCTATTCTAATCGGTAAAAACTTTGAAACCTTTCAGTATTTCAGCCACGAATGGTAACTACGTGCTCATAATCAGAATTCATAAGGCGCACAATAGAATTACAGAGCCGGCCGCCATTTTGTGTGCGTCGCTAATTTTCCCGCCAATACTTGACAACAAAGGGTGCATTTGCAAAAGTTAAAAATCTTTTTTTCTTTGGATGGTGATGGTGGGAATTTACTATGGTTTGATAGGAATACTTGCTGTTACCCGCGTCCCGTGGGAACCATTCCGCGCACCCGAATAAAAAGTAGCCTATAGCCTTCCTCGATAAATGGGCCATCTAACAATTAAAGATTTTTTCAAATGGGACCAGTAGTTCCTGAGTTTAGCGCGTTCAACCAACCAAACAAACTCTTCAGCTTTATGATATTAGTATAGATAAGCTGTTTCCCATGGTACCACCTGTGTCCCGAGGGAACTCGGATAAAAAAATTAAATTAAAAATTTAAAAAACCCCCGACACAAAAACTTAATTTCCCTTTAAAAAGTAAAAAATAATAAAAAAAACGTCGCGTTGGGGGACCGCTCGTAATTATTTCTTACTTATCTATGATTTTTTTCATAAGTATCACATGTCTACCTTTTTAGGAGCGGTCCCCCAACGCGATGTATTTTTTATTATTTCTTACTTTTTAAAGGGAAATTAAGTTTTTGTGTCGGGGGTTTTTTAAATTTTAAATTTAATTTTTATTTCATTCTTTTTATAGGTAGGTAGGTCGGTCGGTACAAGTTGGTATTTTAATATACAAAGCTATTTGAGACCCCATCAATAATATACTCGATATCAATATACTCGATATTTGCCGACATTCGATTCATCTCCCCACTTTTACCCCCACAACTTTTCAACGGCTTAACCGATTTTGATCAAACGTGTCTAAGAACACTCGCCCGTAAGTAACCTTTAATACAAAAAAAACTAAATTGAAATCACTGCATCCGTTCGGGAGTTATGATGCCACAGACAGACTGACAGACAGACAGACAGACAGACACGTCAAACTTATAACACCCCTCTTTTTTCGTCGGGGGTTAAAAAGCCTATATTCTTTCTGTTGTTTTAACCCCGACAGACAGACACCACCTTATTATAAAACGTGGTCCTACGAAAGTATCTGCTTTAGTATTAAGTATAAACTATCATCTCGCACTAAGTTGAAGCTTTAAACCCAGTACTAGACCCGGTACTTATTAAAACCATGTTTTATAATAAGGAGGACAGAGTTTCGAAATAAAGCCACACTGACAGACATTTTTTATGTGGTTTGCATATTTGTTACTTTTTGATAAAATAGCACCCCTTTTGAGAGTACGACCTTCCTCGTATATTTTTATTCATCGAAAATGATTAATACTGTAACCCCCTTTTTCCCATTTAAAAAACTGACACAGATAAACCACTACACCTAATCGATTATAAATCGCCGAACCCGAATAATAAATTAACTCGCTTCGCATTCTTCCCAAAATATCCCTTTTCTACATATTTCAGTCGGAACAAACGATCCGATTATTTAATATTACCCCCATTACGTAATAATTGTTTTGAGTTGCTACCCCTGGGGCACTTAATTTTCTCCCCGCTAGGGATGGGAAAAGTTGTATAGTCGACTAAAGTGACTAATTGTTTTTTGGTTGGAGTTTTAATGGAATATTTTGAGGTTAGTCTTTTAATTTTTAAGTGGTTTTGTAATGCGTTGTTATTTGAATTCGGGGTCAAGATTTTTTGTACGTTTTGCATTTAATTACTTCTCGTAGTGATTTTTGAGAAAATTAATTACTCAATATTGATAAAAAAGAAACACAATTATGTAATGTGAAACTTTTCTTATCAACGAGTAAATTTTAATACCTTAAAACATTATTATTTATGAGGAAGTTCGAAAATAAATTTAACTTCGCAATTTGTATGCAAAACTGGGGGTGACAAAACTTCTTAATTTTGTTATGTTTATTAACTTTTTGTCCAAACAAATGTTTGAAACACCTTTATCTCTAAGGGTTTGTTAAAATCGTCGTGTAACAAATAAGTTTAAATTCAAAATTATCAATCAGACGCCACCATATTAACCTTTTTTTTTGTTTTTTTATTCAAGCGAAGAAAACGCCTACGCATACCAACAACGCTCTGGGAAACGAAGTGGTTAACCTACTTCAGTCTGTTAAATTACAATTAAGATTGAACCTTATAGTTTAGAGATAGAGTTGAAAATGTGTAAAAGAAATAATACAGATTATAGAGCTGTCTGTCTTTTAAAAAATGTTATGGCCAGTTTCACAGGTACCAGATAGATTTCCAGATAAATATCAGAAAGATCATGCAATGCAATAAAATTAAAAACAATTCTATCGCCCTATCTGTTAGATAGCGATTTAGAATTTTATCTGGAACTTGTAAAACAGGTCGCTAGTGTACTTATCTTATCTACTAAGCAATCATAAGTCCGCTATTAAAGTTGAAAATATTTTGACTCCAAGAGCACATAACTGACGAATTATTTTATTTTTTTCCTGTCCCACTTTCACACTGGTGTGAAATCCACGTTTGGAACGCATTGACTTGCAAAACTTCCTTATGTCTATTATTACTATGTATTATAAAACAATGCCTTCTGCCGCGTGTTTGTATTTTAATGCGATTTTCTAACAAAACAAAATATCGAATAGTAGTCCGTCTTTCACCAGGCTATACCTTATTAACCATCTCCAAAGCTTGAAATTTTCATAGATGATGTATTCCGTTGCCACCATAACAGCAAATACAAAATAAGAATTAAATAAATATTAAGGAAATATTAAGGCTCCCATACAATAAACGTGATTATCGTGTGAGTCCGACTTGCACTTGGCTGGATTTTAAACATGAAATTTAAGCACCTGCGAAGTTGGGATGGTTCGTAAATATTTTAGATTGTTTTTAAAGTTAGGTAACTAAGCAAAAATGGTTTAGAATCTAGAAAAAAATGTACAGCAGACGTTTAGTTTCAAACTATTCTAAAACGAGGTAATTTAGCACAGGAAGGGAAAAAGTTTGCCGTCTCTTCTCTTTGAACGCCGTGTAGTGTAATTATCTTGCTCGGATCTTATGGGGGAGTTGTGAAGTCGGTCGAGATATGAAGCCACTTTAGTCTTCAACTGTACTTTGTGTATAGGTATGTGAAGTTCTTTTTTTTTTAGGAGTATTTAGAAAGAAGGCGTGAAAAAATGTCTTACTTCATTGAATTTTTAAGTACTAGGTGATTGTTTAGGGAAACGTGTGCTACCAATTATTCTATTTTTCATCGCATCGGATTTTAATGAGAGAGCGTATTTTTGAATTGAAGCTGCTCCGCGGGGTTTCACTCACGACCCAGTAAACAACTTCCCGCAACCAGGTAAAAAATTGCCTATGTCCATTCTCAGGATATAGACTACTGCCTCGTTGGTCTAGTGGTCGCATAGCGCGACTGCCGATCACAGGTCTCGGGTTCGATTCCCGGGCCAGGCCGAAATCGCTTTGTGGGTTTTAGAAACTTTCACAAAGCAGCCTGGAGTTTGGAAGTTGGCGGTGTTACACCCCCGTGCCTGGGAGGGCACGTAAAGCCGGCGTCCTTCAATGCTACTCAGTAGCAGTCGTATATAAATCCACGTCAGAGGCCGTCAGGCGGATTTGAGAAAACTCTGATACTAGGTCTTGTTAGGTGATTAAGCCTACAGCTCACTCGATAAGAAGAAGAAGGATATAGACTATTCGCGGACCTTCCATTTAAATAGGAAGAGAGAACATCTAAAGGAGACAACACAATGAACATTTAAGCCGACCAGAGGATTAATGCTATGTTACATGGCATACGTTACACTTATAATTACTAGACCATACAACAATAACATAAATAATTGTAACCTGAAGAACAATAACGATGTTTTTCAAGCTAAACGTCAATTGTTATTCAGTCAAGACATGACATGGACGACGCCCGCTTATCTTGAAGCTCATATTCCAGTGCTTGTACAGAATTTCAAGTGGCAACTCACTAAAAATCGCCATTAAAGCCGGCAAGAGTCACTTGTGGACGTGTGGTGGGCAAAGATGAGCATTTTGCAAGTCTCATAGTCCTTTTGTAAATAGGTCAGGCTAGTTTCAGAGTAATAGAGAAAAATACTGGAAGTTTTTAGGGTTCTGTACCTAAAAGGGTAAAACGGGACCCTATTACTAAGACTTCGTTGTCTGTCTGTCGCCAGGCTGTATTTCATAAACTGTTATAGCTAGAAAGCTGAAATTTTCACAAAGTATGTATTTTACTTGCCGCTATAACAACAAATACAAAAAAAAAACAGATATATTAAGGGGGTCCCCATACAATAAACGTATGAAACAGCAAATTATAACTTTGTTATTCATGTATTTGTATGAAAAACAAAGTTATTTTTTGCTGCCCGAAAAATGTTTGTATTTTGGCTAGTTGTAGATAATAGTTAATACGTTCACTTTTCATAGATAATGGTACGGAACCCTTCGTGCGCGAGTCCAACTCGCACTTGGCCGGTTTTTTGAAAATTTTGTTGCGTATTAGCTTTGTCAGATGTTTTGTTGTTTTGGATACAGCAGGTCCACCTACACGAATCAGTCCAATTTTACCAATCGAACATTAACTTTCCACTATTGTGATGAGGTTGAAAATCTAATGAAATTTTTTTTCATAATAATAATATACCTACCTATTTTTTTCGTAGTTTAAACACCAAAAATCATTTTCACAATTTTCTTGCATGCGGAAAAAAGTATTTAAAATTTTTCTTCGGTCAAAAAAAAACTACAAAAAAATCGACTAAAATTCTTTAGTCGAACACCCAATTAGTCACCGTGTCCCGTCCCTAGTGCCGAGTGATTTATTCAAAGCCCACAATAGAAGGAATTTGAGTACGTTTTACAACTTATTTACCGGCGAGTTTCTGATTTATATTTGTTTAATATTTATTGAGGGTAGTCCACAACATTGCACGGCTTGATATATACCTATATTTGTTCTGTTGACTTCAGTAATTTTAATGGGAATATTTCCAAAGTGATTTAGATTCCAAGCCTTAGGTTATTCGAAGGTTTGAGTGTAAATCAGAGATTTATGTTTCGTTTGGTTTAGTCGGAATTTTAGGTGAAAAGTTTGTATGGGTCAATTAAAATGCTTAAAATTGTGAGAAAACTTAACTATGTTATAAAGAGGAAAGATTTGTATGCAAGTATATTTGTAACGAATTTGCTCAAAAAGTGCTGGACCGATTAAAAAAAAATCTTTCTCTGTTGGATAGCTAGACTATCCCCGAGTAATATAGGCCATATTTTGTCCGGGTGCTGGAAGAAGTTCCCCCGGGTGCAACCGCGGTAAAACAGCTATAAATTTATAATAATCTAGTTTTAAGTACAGAATTAATATTCGGACGACATCTCCAAAACTAAAAACACGCGAATCTACACAAACATGTCTTCCACCCTTCCAGCAGCTTGAATGCTTTAAAATCACCGCTTCATTCAGCTGTTGACTAAACAAACTAAAATCTTACAGATTCAGCTCTTTCGTTGAGGCTTCGCAGCAAACATGGAGAGCGGCCGCGATTTAGCGCTCCTGAGATCAAAAGAGGATGGGGTGACAATATTGTAAGATAGTTAGCAGGACAGTCTTTTTGTGTTTTTACTGGTCATTCGATTAATTAGTTTTATGAAAACACTTATTGGTCAAAGATGGTGTTAATCTATACTTAATACTATAAAGCTGAGAAGTTTGAACGGCTGCAAGAATGACTGGATTTGAAAAAATCTTTCAGTGTTAGACGAATTGTTAAGGCAGGGCTATGGTCTACTTTTTATCCGGATGCACGAAGGAAGTTCCAAAGGAACATGGGTGAATCCACTGATGAAAGCTAGTATATCTATGTATTATGTGTCTTGTCGGAGACTGAATTCGTTGATAGTTGTATATTCATCGAAATATCTAGGTCAAATTATAAAAATGGGATATTTGAATGTAATTCAGTAATCCGTGTACCCTTTCACAATATTAATGCGTGATGTTATATAAAAATAATTAATTTCAATAGAACATTATCAAAAATATATCACCTAACAGGTTTTTGGTCACGAGATCACGAAATGTGGGAAATATGGACAAAACTCGTGTGACAAGGTGACTCACTGTTATATTTATAACATAGAGTAGCTATTTTTATAATATATTACTTAATAATATGTATATGGTTTAACTGAGCAAAAACTTAACCAATGGTTATGCTAAAGATGTTATCTAATCATGACTTTGCATTTATTTATTCTGTTATTTATCCTTAAAGCTAAATTTAACTTTAGTTGTTAAATTACAATAGTCGTATCTTCCGGTATTAATTGTGTCAATGTATTTTGTGGTATTTTCCTCAAAACTAAACTATAGTAGAAAGTAATAGTGTTATTAAAAATATAAGGTTTGAGATAAGATAACGAAAGTCTATGGTCAATTAATTAATTGGTTAAAATGTGGATTAGTTAAGTACCAGATAATAAGGTCAAAAACTTAAAGTTAAATAAACTGCTTTGATTTAAGACGCAATTGTTAAAACTATTTTTGAATAAAATAAAGTACCTAAACATGGTATACATTAAAATATACTAAATAGTATATTTTTAATGAACGAATGCTTCATTCCTTATTTGTTCTAACCATTAAAAATTATTTATTTAAATGTTTTACGTTTTAAATAATAGAAAGAGAAAATATAAAACAATTCTATCATAATCAACCTTCTTCCATACTTCTCAATTTAAGGTCATACATATTTCATTTATAAAAAAAAATGTCCTCAAATTTCTCCCAGCATGGTGACGCTCACCCCTGGTTGCGAAACATTTGGGCCTCGTTTCGCCCCGAGCACGTTTTTGCAGACTCTTTGATACCTCACGCAATACCACTTTTGGTACTCTTTCGGCACTTTGGGGCACTTTGAGCCACCGAGGACTCTTTTGGAATAGTTAGCGCAATCTACCGAATAATATAGGTTTAAGAAGGGCTTGGAATGAGGTCAGTGGCTTAAAAGTTTTGTAGTATTGTGGTGGATATCTATTTGTGTATTGAGAAAGGGTATTGAAAGAATTGATTATGGATTAATTATATCAGATTTGGAAGGTTGTAAGTATATGTGAGATGTTTGTTTCTTTGTCAATCGAAAACTGCTTAACTTTGATTTTTTTTTTCAAATCGGAGAGATAGTTTCCTCATTAGATTAGCGCGTTTGACCTAACCAACTAACTCTACAGCTTCAAGCATAATTATTTATAAGCTTAAGCTAAACGTAGCTTTACGTAGACGTAGAATATTGAATAAAAATTTAGAGCCAGTACCTGTCTTACCATGGGTAAATATCAGGTTGACCAGATAACTGGGTTGAGGAGATCAGATAGGCAGACGCTCCATGAAAAACACTAGTACTCAGCTGCATTAAAAGTCGACCTCAAAATAGTTTGGGGAAAGGCTAGGCACATAATTATAAGCGAGTACATAATATATATTTTAATGAGTCCTTCCACTGAACCGAAATTTTTCAAACTTTTTCCATTTATTTACTTAAGTATGTTTGAAGTTATTTCTTGACCATTCCTGAGCACTTGTAGGGTAGTTATTATTTTCAGTAAAGAATTTACTTGTTGTGAAGAATATACGAAGGCCAATTAGTATGGTATTGTAGAGAATTATGTACGGGCAATTAAGTTACTATTTAGAATGAGTTCTTGGGAAAGAGGAGTTTATTTAAAAACTCTACTAGGGGTAATTTCATTTTAAATTTTTGAATAACGGTTTGTTTTGGGGATTGCAGCTGATGTAACAGTGTAATACTTTCTGATTATTTTTAAGTTTATTAACGGCCGTTCCCAATAACCTATATGTCTGTCGATTTGCTTATTAGAGATAGAATTTTGACATTAGCTCTATACAAGTAATGTCAAATTGCTATCTCTAGTAACCAAATCGACTGATAGGTTATTGAATTCCGCAGTTAATCTATCAAAAGAAAAGCAATTTAGTAAAGAAATCCTCTATTTTTCGTGAGGGACTAAATATATTATAACATTTTTGTCACTATCGTGTAAATATTTATTTTATGACGTAATGGGTTGTAGAAAAACTCTGAACTTTTATCTTTAATATTTGGGTAGAATAATGAACATATTTTGTTCCTTTTAAACTATTTTTGAACAGAAATTGAGATGCTTTTTGCCCATAAACGTCCAACAATAACGCAAGTGAAAACCACAGAAATCATCTAGTATTAACAAACATAGATATAGAATACTAGCTTCAACCAGCGGTTTCACCCGCATCCCGTGGGAACTACTCGGCGCACCCGAATAAAAAGTAGCCTATAACCTTCCTCGATAAATGGGCTATCTAACACTGAAATAATTTTTCAAATCGGACCAGTAGTTCCTGAGATTAGCGCGTTCAAACAAAGAAACAAAACTCTTCAGCTTTATAATATTAGTATAGATAAACATAGATATAGAATATTTCCATAAAGCTTTGTAACAGATTAGCCAGCTATAAATCTTGCTAAGCATGTGCACGTAAGGGTGGTTTCCGACTAGAATTTATTATATTATCTCCAGGTCGGGATTAAAAATGTACGGCGTGAAGAATTAATGGCTAATCGTGTGGAAATGGGTTTAATGTGGTGCTCTGGTCTACTTCAAGGTTATTTAGTGTAGAAATCTTTTTGTTATCTTGAGTTCAGATAAGAGGGACGTTTGTATTATTGAGCAAGCGTGGTGGTTAACGCTCAATTCTTCTATGTGTGAGAGGAGGCTGCAGCCCAGCGGTGGGACGGTAAATAAGTATGGCTGACGATGATGATGATGAAGTATTTATTGGTTTTTGACAAGTCTTTTTTTTAAATTAATATCATAATCGCTGAAGAGTTTGTTCGTTTGAATGCTCTAATCTCAGAAACTACTAGACCATCATTATCCTCCTGCCCTCCTCCCAATTTTGTTTCAGGTCGGTGCAATATGTTTTATGCTTCCATTTCTCCCTGTCACTCGTCATACTGACATTCACTCCCTTCTTACTCAAGTCATCTTTCAGACAATACATCCATCTTTTCTTTGGTCTTCCTCTCCCTCTCCATCCATCTACATTCATATCACACACATTGTTGCATGCGTTTCCTCCCTCCTCATAAAAAAAGCTGATGATGACCATTAAACTGACTTCCAATCTATTTTTTAGCATCTACATCTTCTATATTTATAATAAACTAGCCGTTTTCCCGCGGTTTCACTCGCATCCCGTGGGAATTACTGCCCGCACCCGGATAAAATATAGCCTATGTCACTCGTGGATAATGTAGCTTTCGAATGGTGAATGAATTTTTTAAATCGGTCCAGTAGTTTTTGAGCCTATTCATTACAACCAAACAAACAAACAAACAAACAAAGTTTTCCTCTTTATAATATTAGTATAGATGTGTAGAGAGTCAATTCTGCATGAAATATATTTCCAAAATAACTATCAGGGGGTGCTTAGAGATCGGACTGATGCCAAAAATGCAATCAGTAGATTTTTTGTCTGTCTGTCTGTTTGTATAACTGTTATAGAAACAAAAACTACTCGACGGATTTTAACGAAACTTGGTACAATATTCATACTCCTGGGCCGGTTATAGTATACTTTTCATCATAGGAGCAGAGCAGTGAAGGGATAGATCTTTGTTTATGATGACCCGTCGTCCCTGGCATAAGCGACATGATCCGCAAACGAAGTCGCTGGCAGAAGCTAGTATAGAAATAAATAACCAATGTCACATACTACTCCCAAAATTCACTGGTCAGTGTTGTGGCATGTCAAATTACTGAGTACCACGGTCCGCTGTGTTTAATGGAAATTGTTGATTGTGTTTGATTCGCCTCAATGCCGCTGTGGTCACCAACATGGCCGGGCATTGGGTGGGGATATTTAAAAAAATATGGTTTGTTAATTTTGGTAGAAAGTGGTTATAGTAGTGAGGTGTATTTTTGTTGATTTTTGAGTTTTTGTGAGAAAAAAATGCATTCGTATTGAGGACCCTGTTTTTGGGAAGTTGGTTATAAAGTTTGGCATGTCGTTCAATAGGTTTGCAGTTTTCTTTTGATAGATGTTGTGAATGATAGTTAGTAAGAAGGATCTCTGGTATGATAACACGCTGTATCACGGTCTTCTTCTTCTTCTTCTTATCGAGTGAGCTGCAGGTTTAAACACCTGACAAGCCCTAGTGTCAGAGTTTTCTCAAATCCGCCTGACGGCCTCTGACGTGGAATTATAACTACGACTGCTACTGAGTAACAATCGAGGACGACGGCTTTACGTGCCCTCCCAGGCACGGGGGTGTAACACCGCCAACTTCCAAACTCCAGGCTGCTTTTGTGAAAGCTTCTAAAACCCACAAAGCGATTTCGGCCTGTCCCGGGAATCGAACCCAAGACCCGTGGCACGGCAGTCGCGCTATGCGACCACTAGACCAACGAGGCAGTTCACGGTAGTTGGGTAGTATACCAAGTTGGTGATAAGTAACTGAGTTAAGGAAAGGCTACGTAACGAAAGAAGCCCTTTTTCAGCCCCTTTGCTTAGATATGGGGTAACATTTTAAATCTATACTAATTTTGTGAAGCTGAAGAGCTTCGTTACTTAAAGGCGCTTATCTCAGGAACAACTGGGTGAATTAAAAAATATTACAGAGTTATTTATATGTTACAGATTAAGAGATAGTCTGTTTGTCGAGAAAAAATACTATATGACACTTTTTGTCCGGGTGCGCGTAGTCCTTCCTACGAAACAGGAGTGAAACCGCTGGCGGAAGCAAGTAACATTAATACAACAACAAAGAAAACCCATTAAAAGAACCCAAAAAGCCTTAAAAGCTTTTAACATTAATCTAAGATATGTAAATAATCTCCACACACCATGACGATGTTATGCACGAAACCTAAGTGCGTGTTCAGACGGGCAGAATTTATGCGTTTGTCGCGCGTCCCCGCGCTTCCGACGGACGACCGGCTAATGTGAGTGCCGCGGATAATTTACGCGACACGCGCGATTTGCCCGCTTAATTACATGTTGGTGCCTTTAATTAGTTTGGTAAGTGCTTTATAAAGTGATTAGGTTTTCATATACCTAGCATTTTTTTTGCAGTGAAGTGGTTAGTTTAGCGCGGGTTTCAAACGCCCTGCTAAAACGTTTTGCATTTGGTTTACTTTGAAGAAATTGAAATTCTCCTAAAGTACGTATCTGAGTATCTTGGGCTCCACATATGTTTATCTTGGGCTCATGCTGGACCTCGTGGCTAAGTCAAAGCCACGCGTATTGATCGCTTGGCGCGGTCGTTTCCTGGATGAGTCACTATCTTGTTATAACGAGTTCTTCCATAAGGAAGGCACGATAAATTGGTGGGTCCCGGCTGTCATATGAACATCTTTGGCAATTGTTACGGAGTAAAGGCAGATGATGAAGAAGTTTATCTTATACTAAGTGACGACACATTATGCCAAAGTTACGTTGCGTTATAGCGTAAAGTCGAACTTCGGTCGAGCGTAAGTTCAGCGACAATTCGGCGGCAACGTATTATATAGGACACACATTATACGCTACCGAAGTTCAGTTTGATCGAACACTGAATATACACACAAAATTGCGCAACTGAATTTCTGCCACGTAAGTTCGGCACTTATGATGTGTCATATCAGCCAAATACGTTAGAACGTAAAATCAGCCGCAGAACTTCAGTCGCGTACGTTCGGCACAGTGTGTTTAGACACTAAGAAATATGTAAAAGGTAAAAGATAAGAAATAAGTAAAAGATAACAACATATTATTATTAAAATTTTAATCAACAAAATAGCCTTTCTATTTAAATATTAACTCCAAGAAAACTTGCTAAAAATTCAATACCATGCATATCTTTTATACTCCAAACACAAAGTAATATCTTTGAGTGATATATTCAGGTGGAATCAGACAGAATGTACCAATATTTCATAGTATATATGTTACTTGGATACGAACGAACAAAGATCCCTTTAAAATGCTGTTCTCATCTAGTTAATGGAACCTTTGGGTCTGTTTACTTGATACTAGATATAAAGTATTGAAATAGGTTTCCAAAAAAAATGTGGAATCTTATTTTATAATAAAACTAGCTTCCGCCAGCGGTTTCACCCGCGTCCCGTGGGAACTATTCGGCGCATCCGGATAAAAAGTAGCCTAGGCTATAGACTGCATTTTATCTGGGTGCTTTCTGTAGTTCTTACGACGCAGGTGAAACTGCCGGCAGAAACTTATTGAGTATTTATACTAATATTATAAAGCTGAAGAGTTTGTTTGTTTGAACGCGCTTATCCAAAAACTACTGGTCCGATTTGAAAAAATATTTCAATGTTAGATAGCCCTTTTTCAAGGGAGGCTATAGATTACTTTTTATCTGGGTGCATGTAATAATAGTTCCAATGAGACTTGGGGAAATCTCTGGCAGAAGCTAGTTCAGTTCACACAGTCAAAGACTCACCCCCTTCTCAACATCTCAATATACCATTTATACCAACCTCACAACAATAGGACTAACTCTACCAACCGAACGCGCTAACATTTCCTCAATGACGTCACACCAATTCATCACACAAACATTGAGTGTCGGTAACGGATCGATGTTGCAATTTCCTGCCGCTAGATGGCGGTGGCACCTTTTTGTTTTGAATTTGGAACGCGTATCAATTGATCGATGACCAATGGGCAGTGAATAGAGTTTTGTGGAGGTGATTTGTCATTCGGTGTCGGTAGTTTTGGAATTTCGAAGTGTGTCGCAAAGGGTATGGATGGATGGTGACACATGTCTTGTAATGGGAATGTGGTGCATTTTAGGCATAGAAAGATTAACAGGTTTTTAGGGTTACGTACATAGACGATAGTTATTAAGACTTCTCTGTCCGTCTGTCACCAGGCTGTCTCTCATGAACCATGATGGCTAGAGAGCTGTAATTTTTACAGATGATGTATTTCTGTTGCCGCTTTAACAAAAAATACTAAAATCTATCAAAAATAAGTATTTCAGGGGGCTTCAAAACAACAAACATGTTTTTTGTAGCGAACGCACTTGGCCGTTTTTATTGCAACTACTCGCAATGATTAATGTTTGATTTCAATTGACTAAAACACCTTATTAACCAACAATTGGGCACGGACGCCATATTTAATTTGCCTTTTATTTTGTTACAGGTAAGTGCTGAAACTGATTCATTAAAACAAGCATATGACCCAGGGACGGTAAGTTTTCATGAAAGGATATACTGTAATAAAGTAATGAAGTTATAGGGTAAGATAATTAATTATTCTGTGTCGGTGTGATCTTCCGAGCCGCCATAAAACCGGCCAAGTGCGAGTTGGACTCGCGCACGAAGGGTTCCGTACCATTATCTAGCCAAGATACAAATATTTTATAAACCGCAAATTATAACTTTGTTTTTCATACAAATATATGAATTACAAAGTTATAATTTGCGGTTTCATACGTTTTTTTTTAATTTTTAGTATTTGTTGTTATAGCGGCAACAGAAATACATCATTTGTGAAAATATCAGCTTTCTAGCTATCACGGTTACTGAGATACAGCGTGGAGACAGACAGACAACGAAGTCTTAGTAATAGGGTCCCGTTTTACCCTTTGGGCACAGAACCCTAAAAATTGGCTAAAACTATAGGTACTCAACTTCATGCAGTTAGCCTAGAAGCCGACACTAACATAGTTTGAGAAGCAATTAAACGATGATATTAAACTTCGTACATCCGTATTAAAATCTATTTCTCTGGCACTTAACTTCTATACCATAAACATGATATCCGTTCGATTAAAACGGCAACAATGTAATGTAACAGGTTGTCTGTCGTCTATGTAACGGACATACAGACAGTATTTATGTGGTCATAAATATATGTAATAATAGCACTATGTACAATGATGACCTGAATTATGTATGGGAAATTGGAGATGCAGTGTTTTTGCTTCACAATGGTGATTTTGAAAAATTGCATTTTTAGCATTTTTACGGCTGTTTCATAGGCTACAGATAAAGTTGTCAATGTCTTATAAATGTTTTTATTTTGACTACTTTTCTGTGATGTTATCTGTCAGATAGCTACCTTAGACTTTATCTGGAACTTGTGAAATTGGTGCTTATAGTAACTTCTTCTGGTTAAAATATGATCTATACTAATATTATAAACGTGAAACCAACCCGGTTTACTTGAGCGCGCTAAAATTAGGAAGTTTTAGATCGATCGAAATTTCTTTCAGAATTACATAGCTCATTTATCGAGGAAGGCTCTTTATCCAAGTGCGCGGTGTTATTCCTACGGAACACGGGTGACACCGATGGCGGAAGTTAGCCTAACTGTTTTGACCGTAAAATCGGATCAAACAAACTCTGATCGCCCTTTTAATGTTAGGATAACTAACAAACGCTCACTAATCCGCAAATCAAAGTGAATTGAAACTATAGGCCGCAGAGAGTTCGCCAAGTGTGACCAAAAGTTTTGATCTCCCCACAAGTTCATTTCATGGCTCACGATTAAAATGAATAGCCCGGGTCTCGAATCCCGGACCACGGGATCGGACGAAAGGGTTTTAGGACAAAGTGGTTCGTTGGGATGTGACTGCGAAATATTCTGAACTCTCTCTGTGGTAAAGGAGAGAGGGAAAAGTTCTTTTGTACACTAACTAGGTGTTTTGTGGCTTCGCCTGCGTTTTGGCGAACTATTCCATACATAACCAGAGACACCTGCACGACTTACTTCAATCAGCTAAATTTCTTCAATAGATTGTCAACCTTATCACAATAGTGGAAGTTTAATGTTCGACTGGTAAAATTTTACAGATTCCGGTAGGTTGACCTGCTGTCGTCTGTAGAAAGGTATCGGTACCATATGAAATCATCGATGTAAATTCGAACCCGTGATTTTTAAAGTTACTTGAATTTATTCAACCAGTTTTGCCAAACTTTAAGTAAGTTTAGACTTTTCTAGAATTTTGTTCCTCTTTTTTTACAAAAAAAAACTTGTAAAAGTTTCGTAATAGAAATAGTTATAGCAACTTTTATACTGCTAAAAGTGTCTATTAATATATTGTAAAGGTAAGAAACTCGGAGGGTTGTGAATATATTAAGTATATTTCTTTACGGAAGAATATAAAGTTATCCGCATAAATGTTTAATCCGGCTGAAATTCAGAAGTAATTGATTCTAATTGGTCAGTTGATGATTCGTGGTTTGAATAAGAAACGAGTTTTTTAGGGTTCCTTAGGGTAAAATACGGACATCTACTCAAGTAATATACGAGGAAAAAAAGATAATGAATGTAAAACAAACGTACATATACTATACATGTATTCTAATACGTAAAATATTAAATAAAGAAATCCACTCTAATATAAAATTTGTAACAAAGCAACAAACACGACAAATCAACTTAAGACGAGCTAGCTACTTAGTGACTCGCCCTCCTAGAACTAACTATGGAAAAAGAAGCCTGGAATTTGAAGGTGTTACCATTTATAATAAATTACCATCAATAATAAAAAAAGAACAGAGTTACGCCCGATTTAAAAATCTACTAAAAACTCACACAATCAACGCATACAAAAAGTGAATAAATAAATAAACTTTAATGTATAATTTTCGTATTACATTTAAATAAACTGCATAAAATATTACATATAAATATATTAATTCTTTACCACTAACAAAAAAAAAATACAAAAACAAAGCATCTGTAGTTACATATACTTATCAAAAAAAAAAAAAAAATCTAATACCCGATCTAATAAAAATCATGTACTGAAATAATATAAATAATATATATAAAATTAAATAAAAGTATATACTTACAAATCAAGAATAAAACCATATATACAAAACATTAACTAATAGACTATGCCATCAATGCCCCATCCAGACAAAACAGATACATAGATCCTTGGTTAAAAACTTACGTTTGGGTTAGTTATCGGTTTACCCACATTTTTTTTGTTTTTTACTTTATATTTTGTTGTTGTACCTCTGTGCACTCCAATTGTTAATTTTAGTTTTAAAAATTGTTTCTCAGTAAGTGAATAATGTATTCTTTATGAGAAATAAAGTTGTTCTAAACCTAAACCTAAAATGGGACCCTATTGCTGAGACTTCGCTGACCGTCAATTTGTCCGATACAAGATCGTATCTCAAGAACCGTGATAGCTAGACAGTTAATTTTTCACAGATCATGGATATTTTTGCCGCTATAACTAATACTTATTACTATAATGTATATCTGCCGCGTTGGTCTAGTTGTCGCATTGCCGGGACGGGCCGAAATCGCTTTGTGGATTTTAGAAACATTCACAAAGCAGCCCGGAGTTAGAAGTTGGTGATTGATACACCCGTGCATCGGAGAGCACGTTAATGTCGGTCTTGCACCTGATCTCTCACCGATCGTGTCGGATTGCCGTCCCATCGGGTTATTAGAGTGGAATAGGGAGTGCTCCTGTCTGCGCAAATGCTTGTGCACTATAATATGTCCTGCGCAGCTGGCTGATCTCCTTATATGAGAACAGCCGCCGTGGCCGATAATCAGCTAGGACACCATCATCATCATACTAGGGGGGGGAGGGGTGGTTGAATTTTACGGACGTCCCTTGATCAGTTTTTCTAGTATGCAGTTATTTATATGTTGCGATTTTATGATGTTTTGCTTTACCCCGTCTAAGCAATCTATAACAGCCAGTATTACAAACAATCCCTTGGCAAGTCATATCCCTTAACCCAGCAATTCACTTCCCAAGTCCAACAGGTAAGAGTTCGTGCCAAGAGGATTACCGCCAGTTTGGTACAAACAACAGCACGTCAAGTTACCACAAACTGTCAAATTTCTGTGTTTTGACTTCCAGTCTAACCGGATGCAACTGAGAACCAGTGTTTTACATGGAGTGACTGCCTCTCTGACCTCCACAACCCAGTTACCCGGGCAACTCGATACCCATTTGGTAAAGGACTGGTTGTCAGACTTTCTGGCTTCTGAAGATATTCAAATGACAGCCGGGACCCATCAATTTATCGTGCCTTCCGAAACACGGAAAACAACCCTATGACAATAGTGGAAGGTTAATGTTCGATTGGTAAAATTTGACGTATTCGGGTACCGTGACCTGCTGTTGTCTGTACATCGGCCAATGTTATGACGCGTTGCCAAGAGCTTGGAGTAACTGGTCGTTATATTGAGAATACTAGTGTTTTGTCTACGTGATTGTCTTTAGTGATAAGAGTTGGGGGTTTGATAACGGTTTTTCGGGTTCCGTAGCCAAATGACAAAAAAACGGAACCCTTATAATTCTTCATGTTGTTCTGTGTGTCTGTCCACCCGTATGCCACAGCCACTTTATTCCGAAACTATTCAGATTACACAATTCAACCTTAGTAGATTTTATTGAAACATGAAAAATCTTTTTTTTTACATTTGATCTTGAATAAAAATTTTCTTGTTGGGAAACTTTCAGGTTTTCTGTAGCAATTGTACCAAAATTCAGCTTGTTGCAAATTCATGAAGCACTGAATGTCTAATTTCACCGGACTAATAATTGTCTTTCAAGTGTTTAATCTTGAGTTGCTATTAAGTTATTTTAGGTGTAAGTCTTCCATGTAAATAAATAGATTATCGAATAACGAAGAAAAAGACGTCATAGATAGGCACTTTATACAAAAAAAAAAGAAGAACAATTGTGAACACCAAAAACAAAGACTTACAGTTAAATTCCGAAGTATCGGTTAACTGCAACGGGAACTACGAGTTAAATAAACAGGATTATACGGATCCGTTAAGTGGCGGGATTTGAACTACTTAAAGTTGAATACGGCGCAATCCTTTGTGGTGGGCAGAGTAACCCTATTGTTCGGTAATTTATAAGTTTTTACTTTGTAGTTTAACTGTTTGGTTTATGTGTTGATTGAGTCTAAAAGGTGGTTTATTTATTGGTATTTACTTGATGATTTTATTATTTTACTAATGGCCGATGTCTTTAACTTTTGTATCCGGTGTTAACCGATTATAGATTTAAATGTGACATAATTGTTTGGAGCTAATGTTAAAATTAAATTTCTTGTCGCAAGACAGCGGATAGATAGGTTTAGAAATCCAACGTAAAATGGGTAGGTACTGGATGTAATTCATGTTCGAATAGGCTGTAGCAACTTAAAGTTTTTAAAAAAGATTGAATATATTTGATATTTAAAAAGATTGAATATATTTGATATGGTTATATTTCAATAATTGACAGGATTCAAGAAAATAAATGTAGCCTTTTTGTGCCTAAGTACAGACGACAACCGGTCAACGTATACGAATCTGTCAAATTTTACCAATCGAACATCAACCTTCCACTATTGTGATAAGTTTGAAAATCTATCGCAGAAATTTGACAGATTGTGGTAACTAGATGTGCTGTCGTCTGTACCTACTTCGTTCAAAACGATTCAGTTTTTAAAAACTGATGATTTTAACATTTCAAAAACATATAACAACCTAATTCACGAAACTCATTAACACAATTTAAAAAGTTAATTCCCTACTCCAGAAAGTTTGGCAACCAGTTTTTGAGCGAAGTGAGCGGCGCGGTCAACGTTAACTTTTAAGTCTCAGTTAAGTTGTTTTAAGCCGAGTAATACGCCGACTTTTAGTTACAGAATGTGTCTAAATACTGGAGTGTTTCTAGTTATATTTTTTGGTTTTAGTTAGTAACTAAGAACCCTAGTTTTGATAGGATTTTACTGTTGCTGGTTTTGCGTTGATGCAATTTTGTATATATTTTACTAGATTCCGCCAGGGGTTTCACCCGCATCGCGTAGGAACTATTCAGCGCTCCCGGATAAAAGCCTATCTAAAATTAAAAAAACTTTTCAAATCGGATCAGAAGTTGCTAAAATTAGCCCTGTCAAACAAAAAAACTGCGCAGCGGGATGATCTCCTTATATGAGAAGAGCCGTCGTGGCCGGCAATCGGCTAGGACTACATCATCATTAGTATAGATTTTTACACAATTCTTTCACTCTTTTTTGGTCGCCATCTTCCACAATGATGATGATGGCCTCCTAGCCGATTATCGGCCACGGCGGCTGTTCTCATATAAGGAGATCAGCCAGCTGCGCAGGACATATTATAGTGCACAAGCATTTGCGCAGATACAGGTGCACTCCCTATTCCCTCACTCTCATAACCCGATGGGACGGCAATCCGACACGACCGGTGAGAGATCAGGCGCAGGACCGACATTAACGTGCTCTCCGATGCACGGGTGTATCAATCACCAACTTCCAACTCCGGGCTGCTTTGTGAAAGTTTCTAAAACCCACAAAGCGATTTCGGCCCGTCCCGGGAATCGAACCCGAGACCTCGTGATCAGCAGTCGGCTATGCGACAACTAGACCAACGAGGCAGAATATCTATCTAATTAATGCAGTATTTACTAACGACACTTTTTTAAATTGATAATAAAACATACGGACGACGCAACCCATCTTGCAGACCATTGAATTTTGAAATTAAGATTAAAATTGTAATTAATATTTTCATGAAAATAGAAACCGGTGACCAAATACAAAGTAAACATAAACAAAATTAGCCTAAACACACTTGTTACTAAAATCTCTATCTACCCTCAAGAAAATCAAACATACCAACAAGTATCCACAAAGTTACACCATAAGGTCCGCTGCGCCCTCACGTTCCGTACGTGATCCAAACAAGATTCAAATTTAGAACACGAATCCGATCGAAATTCAAATCGGGACATCCTATTGGATTATGGACGACCAATCGTGTAGCGTTCTTGCATGTGTGCTACAAAGCCTTTGGTTTAACGGTGTTTTTCGAATTTCGAATCCTTTATTTAGATCCTTTTTAGGGTTCCGTAGCCAAATGGCAAAAAACGGAACCCTTATAGATTCGTCATGTCTGTCTGTCTGTCTGTCTGTCTGTCACAGCCACTTTATTCCGAAACTATTAAGACTACACAGTTAAAACTTGGTAAGTAGATGTATTGTATTGACTGCTTAACGATTCTTTTACAAAAATAAAAAAATAATAATATTCCTGGGGGCTCCCCCCCATACATGAAAAAAAAAACAAAAAAAAAATTTTTTTGTCATACCTATACTTGTGGGATTTCTATAGATAGGTCTTAAAAATGGTACTGAGGTTCCTAAAACCATTTTTTCTGAAAGTCAATCATTTCAGAGTAAGACACTTCCAAAGTGCTAAAATGTGTGTCCCTGTAATTTCTAAACTACCAACGTGAAAAATCTAAACAAAATATATGTTATAGATCTTAACAAAAACTATCAACCAAAATTGGTTTGAACAAGATACAGTCAGTAGTTTTTGAGATATAGCACTTTTTCAGTAACCGCAAATTATAACTTTGTTATTCATATATTTGTATGAAAAACAAAGTTATTTTTTGTTGTTGAGAAAAGTTTGTGTTTAGCTGATTGTAGGTAATAAGTACGTTTATTTTTCATAAATAATGGAACGGAACCCTTCGTGTGCGAGTCCGACTCGCACTTGGCCGGTTTTTCCTTAGTGCAATAGGTATTGTTTTTTGACTGCTAGTAGTCGAAATTGAAATTATAATTTAATTCTTTCTTTTTAAGGTACTAATTAAGCATTATTAAGTGGTCAATGAATCTATACTAATATTATAAAGAGGTAAAATTGTTTGTAAATTTAAAATTTTTAAGTTTGTTTGTAATCTCTGGAATTAATGAACCCATTTTAAAATTTGTTTCACTGGTAGAAAGCTGCATTATTTGTGAGTGCTATAGGCTATATTCTATCTGGGTATGGGCAGTATTTCCCTCGGGACGCGAGTGAAACCGCGGGAAAGCGGCTAGTGTGTCGTACATTCAGTACCTGTGAAAGGTTCAAATATGTCTATGTGTATTCTGTGAGATAGCTATCTATAGATACTTTTATCTAGAATCTGTGAAATTGGCCTTAGTCTATTTCAGTAAAAATTAACCACAATATTTTATGAAAGCCAGGCCAATTTTAGGTTGATATAGAAAATATTTAATGCGACATTTAAAACAAGACGGTGCTATTGGTGCCAAAATATCTTCATTTTAATACCTCAATCAATCAGTACCGTGCCAAAAATATTTCGGCTCAGTCCAATCATCGCGATCGTGCTGTAAGTTCACCAACCTATGAGGCCTACTAATAGTTTCCGAATCTAAACATCGAATATTATCGAAAACTAATCGATATTATTTTTCGAACTTAACGTATTTTTTTATTGAAGTCAATAAGACGTCTACCTACACAGACTAGCTACACTAGCTGTCGCCCGTGGTTTCACCTGCGTCTTGTGGGAACTGCTTCCCGTACATGGATAAAATAAAGCCTATATTACGCGGGTATAGGTCCCTAGTAGTCAAATCACACCAAAAAACAAAAAAACTTCTTTCGAAAACATCTGGCCCTGAGTTAGGTAATCGCCTGATATGCGTAATTGCTGAATGCACATCGGATGACCCCTGCTGCGTCATAGCAGAAACTGCACTATTGCAGATTTAGCAATAAGTTTAGTTAATAGATATATTATAATTGTAAATAAGTCTTGTAGTATATTTCAAGTAATAAACATTGTTTTAATTAAATATATTATTTTTTTAATAATGATCTCGTTCGCCAACTTTAACGTTAACTTAACTCCTGCTGATATTTTTTTTGTTCCAAACGAGAAAATTTATTAAGACTAAAATAAAAATGATAGTCCCATTTTAATTTTAGTGTCAATCAATTTATCTTAGAAGTATTATTATTTTCCAGTACGCAGTTATAGTTAGTTAATTTGCGAAAATGCGATCGAGTTATTATTTATCATTGATCTAGAGTAGGCCTCCGGTTCCCAGTAACTGTAGCTATTGTTTTATTTAGAATAGCTTCAGTAAACGTTTGATGTTCCCTTCAGTTTTGAGTGACAGGAACCGTTTTATGATCCTTTGATATTTTATACTCATTTCATGAAATGTATTAGCTCTGAAATGGAATTACTGTTTTACTGTCTGGGTGTATTGGTTGGTGTATGGTTTAATATTAGTTAGTATATGTTTTTGCTAAAGTTTTTTGTTAAGACCTACCGCAGTTGGGTTTTTTTCTTGAATAATGCGTGTTTTTGTGCATGGTATTTTAAAAAGACAGTCTCTATGTAGCTTACTGATTGAAGCACTAGACTCTCAAGAATGAGTATTTGGGTGTGTTTGATTTTCGATCAGGCGAAGTTTCTAAGTTTCATCTTGGACATCATTGACTGAGTAAAAGTGAAGAAAAACATCTTGGTGTAAGCTGAATTTAACGGTTTGAAATTGCCATCCCCCTTTTAACAAGAGTGATGATTAACGCTCGTTTCTTCTCGCTACAAGAAGAGCCTATGATAATTTACCCTATGGTAGATAAAAAGGCTGATGATAAATTTTCAAAAACTAACAAATTGAAATGCCACCCAAAATAGATCTATTTAGCAATTTCAAAAGCAACAAAACTACTCTAGCATAACCCAAGTAAACAGACCAACCCACAATTTATTCTAAAGATATTCAAAATGATCTATACCCGGATATCCATCGTGAGCATAATGCATCGCCATCCGATAGTGCATGCATTAACCCTAATGCATTCTAAATAGCGTCGCGTTCTTGTAAACTTTGAGGAAGCATTGCAGGGTTAGACATTTTGACATGTGCCGATAATGAATGGACCGTTTGAGGGTTTAAATTAGTTGCTAAATGTCATCGATGTAATTTGGCTTGTTGTTGGTGATTTGTTCAAAGTGATCATTTGACTGTTGTTGGGAGCTGTGTTTGACAGGTTTCATTTGTTTTGTATGTTTTTGAACAAAACTGTCAGTCTAATGGCCAATAGGCTAGACGACAAAGAAATCTAATTAGTCTGTCCTTAAGATTATAAAAAAAATTCATACGTATTTTTTCGTTTTTCGTCTAAACAAATAATAACGAAGCTATAGACCGTTAAAATTGCGCGTGACGCCACAAGTCCCCCCACTCCTGAACTTTAATACTCATTATCTTTGTTATTATGCATAGATAGTTAAAAATCTAAATAACGGACTAAATGGATTTGAATGGAACTGCACTTTTGCAAAATATAAATAGGTTCATAGAAATATTCTTGCAGGAAAAGATTGTTCAATCAATGAGAACACGTGGGTAGATTTACATATGACCTACTCAGAAGCACAGTTAATATGTTGCCTATAAATATGATAGTTATAATACGTGAACCTGAAACTGCACGCGCTGTAATTTCATCGATCAACGTCCACGAGTTGCAAAAATAGAATATACTGATGATATACACTATCTACAATATTGTACAGATGACAGCACATCAAGTCACAATCTGTCAAATTTCTGCGATAGATTTTCAACCTTATCACAATAGTGGAAGGTTAATGTTCGATTGGTAAAATTTGAGCAATTCGTATAAGTTGACCTGCTGTCTACCTCTACTAATACCTCTGTTGTATGTATAAATGTTACCTATAGAAAGTATTAAGCTTGAAAAAAGATAAAAAAATGCTATATTAACTCCTGTTTGATTGTTCCTTAACGGTTGACTTTTGCCAAAATATTGTGTTTTTCAATCAACTTTTACCAACACAAGTTAGACGTGTTACCTAACTTTTTCATTAGAAAATAATCAAAAAAGTTTTACGTAAAAAGCTATATTTTCTAAAAAAGTAATATGCCCATACGTTACAAAACTTAAGCACATTTGTCTTAGTTTTCCCTAGACAGCAAACTCCAAGTTTTCTAGGATATATTGCTAACTTGATTGACGGCCGCATATTACTACAATATTTCATGCTGCATTTTATAGCGAAAGCGATTAAAAACTTCGATACAGCACTTCAGGGCGATGACGCAGGGAATCATAAATTAAAAGTTAATTAACGAAGAACCTCGTAAAAGAGCATAGTTTTCACACTGAATAATAAAATGTGGCAGGTAATTAATATGGGAAAAACCGACCAAGTGCGAGTTGTACTCGCGCACGAAGGGTTCCGTACCATTATCTATGAAAAATGAACGTTTCAATTACCTACAACTAGCCAAAATACAAACGTTTTTCGAGCAGCAAAAATTACTTGGTTTTTCATACTAATATATGAATAACAAAGTTATAATTTGCAGTTTCACACGTTTATTGTATGTGGTATTTATTGTTGTAGTGGCAACGGAAATACATCATTTGTGAAGATTTCAGCTTTCTAGCTATCACGGTTTATAAGATACAGCGTGGAGACAGACAGACAACGTAGTCTTAGTAATAGGGTCCCGTTTTACCATTTGGGTACGGAACCCTAAAAACGTTGTCAAAAGCCACGGTGCAGTTGTTAAGGCAAAACAATTTGCCCGCCGATGCGTGCCAGTTTGACGTTTAATTATTGCAACGGGTAAGATGAATTGGCGCCCAACGTGGGACTGGCAAAATAGTCCGTTACTTTTTTCATTCATTCGATATACTGCTATTTTGTGCGAAATATAAGCTGGTTATGTATCCTCAATGCTTTAAATTTTTATATTTAGAAGAAATATATAAACTTAATAAATGTCAGCAAAGGTTATATTTCTGTGTAATGTCGTGATGAATGACATACCCCAGTAAATTGCGAATGGATGAATCAATCAAATGTGTGATCCCTTTTGTTGTACGCCTTTTATTTGATAAATTACTACGAGTATTTTGGGTGATAAACACGATTCTATTTATATCCTGACTAATCACAAAAGCCGACCAAGCCTAGTAATTCACGGAGTCCGCGTTCTGTTAAATCAACCGTTTATAATAGAATATCGGAAAAGCCATCAAATAGAGAATCTATTTTGTGTCGATTCGTAGTTTGACGTTTAATTATTGCAACACGCAAGATGAATTGGCGCCCAACGCGGGACCGACGCAATGTTTTGTCGGGAATGGCAGTGTAGTAATTGTGTTTTGATGGTTTTTGCAGTTTTATAAAAAACGAGGCGTAGTTTTTCAATTCTCCAGTATTTTTCCGGTTCTAGTTTCTAGTTTAATTAAAGAAATATTCCAGTCTACATTTAAAGCTTTTAACAAGAAACTAAAAGATCTTGTGTCGAACAGTATTTGAGGGTAGTCTCGGAAAACAATACTAGAACGTAAATGGAACAGAGAAAGCTCGAAATCCGATTAAAACAAAGCTTTCTGCTATCGATACCGATGTTCTTGTGTTGTAACATATATCCCTGAAATGGTGCTGTTTCTCTACGGACCTATTCCTGATACTTAAAGAGATTGTGAAACAGCCATATTGTATAATTGTATTTGCCAGTTTTTATGTCAATATTCGTATATCGCATTTTCAAACTGTGTTTTGTGTGTATGGGAGAGTTTTAATACTTAAAACAGACTTCTTATAACTCGTGTTTTCTAGAAAAAAATATGTCAAAATGTCCTTTAAGGTACACACGACGGCAGGTCAACGTATACGAATATGTAAAATTTCACCAATCGAAAATTAACCTTTCACTTTTGTGTTAATGTTGAAAATCTATCGCAGAAATTTGATAGATTGTGGTAACTTGATGTCTGTAGTCTGCAGATAGTGTACATCATCACTGTCTGTACAAAACGTACAGAATTTAATTTCTCGAATAAATATTTTACTGAGAAAAACTGATTCAAAATCTCTAAAACAACAATCACCACATTTAAGCAAACCAGTTTTCACATAAAACAATAATGTAACTGAAAATCCTTTACTTAAACCAGAGATTCACAGTTAAAACAATGCCAACGGATATACATAAAACATACGAGATAGCTCTAGGATTTAAATTCAATTTACTGCAAGTTCGACTACCCACTTTCTGTGCCAGTTAGGTTATATTTAGGTTAGGAATGCATTTGCTGTCGGATCTTAAGGATAAATCAGTCTTAGCACCAGTAATCTTCAGACCACACTCTTGAAAATTTCAGAAGTTAGTCCTGAAAGTTACTTGGTTCAGACTTCTTGTGTGTGCTTTGGTGGTTTCATTCTCGGGGGTATTCAATCATATTCTTTGGGTAGAAAGTTTTCTACGTCCCTTAGGGCCGAAACACATAACCGCGTTGCGGCGCCGCGCCGCGAGAATTGGCAGTAGCGGCACCGCCAATTTTAGCGGCGCGGCACCGCTAGTTTCAGCGTTATGATGTCATACTTGGTGACAATGATTTAGTTTGTTTCTATCACTCTAGCAAATAGTAGTAGTAGCTCTTCAAATGATGATATACTCATTCTAAAGTAGGCGAAAAAATTATTTTCGTCTATCTTTAATGCTCTGTATTTTCGAGAAAAGTACTCGCCATCGGGATTCATAGACCAATTCCTTATTAAATGGATGAATCCAGTATCTTCTTTGCCGTTATATTTAAAACAGAGTAATGTCTTTTTAATAATAAATAAGCAATAAGTTTCTCACGATTGTCCATGGCAGAGACACGTCTATCCACAATAAAAAATCACGAGGAACTGGTTACCCGACGATAACGCTCTTTTTCGCGACGTCGCAACACCGCAACGCAAAACGCCGATTTTAGCGGCGCGGCGCCGCAACGCGGTTATGTGTTTCGGCCCT
>NWSH02000571.1:9105151-9170693 GCA_002382865.2 Heliothis virescens
GATCCGGGACCCCCAATACTTACCTACTTATTTGTTGTTATAGCGGCAACGGATATACATCATTTGTGAAAATTTCAGCATTCTAGCTGTAACGGTTAATGAGATACAGCCTGGAGACAGACAGACAACGAAGTCTTAGTAATAGGGTTCCGTTTTACCCTTTGGGTACGGAACCCTAAAAATTATAGGAGATTTTTTTTAAAGGAAATTCTTTGAAAGTTTAGAAGTGATGTTCAAACGTACTTTTCTATCCTTAAGGTGAATGCGACGACTAGAAGCGGGAAATTCAAATATAAAATGGTTTTTTCATGTTTTACCTAAGTTAACATTCAATATGAGGCGTAATCTTATGTTTCGCGATTATAATACACCACAAGGTGATTTTTGATGTCCTTGTTTAACTCCGAAACTTCTTACAATTCAATCGATACTGGATATACTATGATATTTCGCAAAAAAAAGTTTATACAGTAACATTTAAATTGTAAGAAGTTTCGGGTATCGGGTTGCCCGGGAAACTGGGTTGTGGAGGTCATACAAGCAGTCACTCCATGTAAAACACTGGTTGCTGCATCCAGAAGCCGACCCCAGCTTAATTGGGCAAAGGCTAGGCAGATGAGATGACAAATCCACATGTTTCCTCAAATACCTTGGCAAAAACTTCCATCAGCTTTCGGACCAATAGCTCGATAGCATGGATTTATTATTTCTGCTGATTACTGTTTAGCTCGTACAAACACAGTCTAGCTTTCAAATAGTCGGAAATGCTAAGTCTAGTGTCTGAAATTAGACATCGTTCTAGATCAGACATGAAATCGAAATGCTTTTAAATGTTCCCGTCTGATGCACAATGCTGCATCGTTTATTAATGCAGTTCTGTTAGAAAAGCTATATACGTACTAAATGTCAGGTTGTCTGCATGTTATTTAAAGGAGAGTGCTTATACGAATTGTTCGTGGTCTCCTCGATTTGTGGAGATTCATTAAATGACACCTCCCGCTGTGGGTGCAGCGAGGGAGTGGCAGACTCTTACTGACTAAAACCCACCGTGTTTCTTCTGGAGCCCTTTGTGTTCCAGAGCTGCCACAATTCTTACAAACGATCCCGTAGATTTAATTGAAAATCAATTACCTACTTGTTTAAATTTTCAACGTAGGGAAATGCCTAGCTAATATCTGCCATCGATATTATAAGAAATAATCATATGCTAATAGAACATTACAATAAAAAGAAATCGTCCCTACGCCTGTTTTATTTTCAACTTTTATCAAAAACAAATTCACAGTTATTCTCAAAGTTTGCGACTCACACCTTCGATGACGTCATCCGCGTCCTATAAATACCGCGATTTCAAGTTTATTGTCAACAGTGATAAATTGACCGTGTGCATGATATTTTGTTGGGACTCCGTATGCTAAAATTGTCACTGCTTATTAGTCTATCTGTCAAAAACTTCTTCAACCCATATGTTTTGATTAATCAAATGTTCAGTGTTCATCAAGTGTTTTGTGTTAAGAAAACCAAAATGGCGACTTTCGAAATGGTTGGTTTGTAAATTGCAATAGTCGCACTTTAGATCTCAAAAACAGATACATGTGTAAAATTTTTAAATTATTGCTTGGTAGGTACACAAACCTAAAAAGAAGCATTTAAATAAAACCCTTTAAACCATTTAAAGATCAAACAAGAGCTCTTCAAAATGAGTTCCATATTTTCAACCCTCGTTCAAATTGCTTCTTTCACAAATTAATTGCTCACTTTGAGAACCACAGTCACATACATTAATAATAAAAAAGTCGTTCGCGATCTAATATTCTGCAGAATGGTGCTAATTTATTCTGAATATTAAACCGTATTTATCAAACGCTTCATTTCTAATAAATCCCTATTTTATTAGATTTCCTTTGCCGAATATTTTTACCTGAAGTAAAATTATTAGGAATGGTAATGAGTGTCAGGTATTGATTAGCTAATTTATTGAAAGATTATTTTAAAATATTTGACGGTTTTCTGGCATGTCTTTGGATAAAGAAAATTATGGATATCGTAATTATTTAATTTATGATTGGGAAAATCAATATTTGGATTCATAAATGATACCTACAATGAATGTTGACGTAATCAACACATCAAATTCCATGACGCACATACATGGCATGCCTAATTTAAAATCTATACTTCTATACTAATATTATAAACAGGAAAACTTTGTTTGTTTGTTTGTTTGGTTGTAATGAATAGGCTCAAAAACTACTGGACCGATTTTAAAAATTCTTTCACCATTCGAAAGCTACATTATCCACGAGTGACATAGGCTATATTTTATCCGGGTACGTGCAGTAATTCCCACGGGATGCGAGTGAAACCGCGGGGAAACGGCTAGTATTTAATGAAGTAATATTTAGTTACATAAGTAGATATATTTTGACATTTTCACAGCTACACTAAATACTTTTATATTTTTATTTTTGTTTTTTAAACTTTTGATTCAGTTTTGTAACTTCCTCAAATTTCTTTCACAGTAGTTGAAACGTGACTTTCGAAACCGACCAAAACCGACGGGAAAAGGATAAAAATCTAGGTAGCATACTTATTTACTGCATTTCAATAACTTATCTGTTGATTTGCATATAAGCCCATTCCCTGTTCACATATGACTCAGGGGACAGGCAAAGTGCTAGAGATAGAAATAAGTCATTAGCCCCATACAACTTATATCAAATTCCTATCTCTAGTAAGCAAATCTACAGATAGATAGTTTATTAAAATCCACCATTACTCAGTTCAGATCTCTACATGTCAATAGTAGTCGAGTCATCTCTAACAAGTGAGTGACAATACTTTCAATACTTTTTACAGTAGTTCTCCTGAAACGGCTCTTTCAGCTGGATTGTGATTGATTAAGCCCTATCAATCAGTGCGATTGATCGGCGTTAATGTTCGGGGGGATTGGTCTTTCAATCATTATCCTGAAGACTGAAAGGGATATTTTTCGGTGATATTTCTGCTGAAGGAAGTGAGAGCGGTTCTTGGTATTTTGGGAAATATTGAGTCTTATTGCATCGATGCCCTGAAGAAAGTTTACACGTTCACAGAGTTTAAGCAATACCCATGCGAAATTTATGGAAATTGGATCAGTAGTTTCAATGTCAAAGAATAAGTAACAAACGAAATATTCAATTCGGTGTGGTGTTACATAAAAAAAAAATAAGAAACATTATATACTCGGTAAAGCATAAATAAAGGATTTATTGCCTAAACTATACTTACATATAATAAAATAGGTATACAAAATATTTCACAAGTTTTTGTAAATCAAATCAAATTTTAATTTTTAATAGATATTAAGTTCTTTAGTTTTGTTAATTTTAGGTATTTCTAAAATTATAAGACCACATTATCGCATTGGGCGTAAGCCTGTAATGATATTGTTTGGTGAGATAATAAATAAATAAATACTACACAGATAAGTAACTATAGAAAAAAAAAGCAATCATTAAAAACAAAATACTCTTACGTAGTTTTTAGTGTCAAAATAGCTTTGTAAGCTTGTAGGTATTTACTCGGCAGTAGTACAACCAAAAACATTAGTGGAATGTAATTTATACGGCACAAACGACAAATTATCACTACGGTTCGCGTAGTCGGAAAGTTGCCAATACGACTCAATTGTTATTACCGTGGGCACGTGTTGAGATTCAATAGTGAATGGAGTGTGAATATGTTGAGTATTCTGGCTGTAATAATATAATATATTTATTTATTCAGATAACTGAGATCCATACAATTACGATGTCGTAGTGAACTATACTTTTCTTACGTTTTACGATGCGATTAATACTATATGTATGTCGTTTTAGGTAAAGATTAAATCTACATACTAAAATGGAAATAGGGAATAAAAACATTATTGATTGGCATCAAAATTACAGCTATAATCATAACTTGCAAATGATCGGTAGTAGAACTTGCACAACGTTATACCATATTTTTTATTTGAAACAGTATTTTTGGGGTGCACACATTCTATTATTTTGGCATGCTAAAACTGGATTTAGGTACAGCTCATCCCTTTCAATCCCTTTCGCGAATATTGACAAACGCATAGTCACTGAATGATAACGATATATCGATGTTTATAAACACTCCATTTATTCACCGCTCCGTGGCGGCAACGCTCGATTTAATCCGACCGTAATGATATCCCGTATTTTACGTGAAACACACGTTACGATCATTGTTATTCGCGTTTTATACACATCTGAGGTTTGTTTGCATTTTATTATATTACCGTTTAGTGTTTATTTGTGAAGGGCTCGTGGCTAAGTCAGATATCCCTACTTAATATTATAAATGCGAAAGTAACCTGTCTGTTACGCTTTCACGCCTAAACAAGTGAGCCGATTTTGCTGAAATTTGGTACAGAGAGACCCTGAGGAACAACATAGGCTACTTTTTATCCGGGTACAGGCAATAGTTCCCTCGGGAAGCGGGCGAAGCCGCTGGCAGAAGCTAGTAGATCATAAAGTTAAGCAACGCTTGGTATGGTCGGTCCGCGGATGTGTGACCATCTTGTCATAATGAGTGTTTCCGTGTTTCGGAAGGCATGATAAACTGGTGGGTCCCGGCTGTCATTCGACCATCTTTGGCAGAAGTTACGGGCAGCCAGAAGCCAGAAAGTCTGACAACCAGTCTCACCAATGGGTATCGGGTTGCCCGGTAACTGGGTTGTGAAGGTCAGACACGCAGTCGCTCCATGTAAAACACTAGTTCTCAACTGCATCTGGTGAGACTGGAAGCTGACCCCACCAAGTTGGGGAAAAGGCTAGGCAGATGATGATGATGATGCCGTTTAGTGTTTATTTTAAGATATTTAAACATTTGACAGTAAAAGTGTATTTAAAGACAGCACGAGTAAGAAATAAAGTTTTAAATTGTGTTTCTGCACGTGTGTTTGTAAACACGCCCACGCTGCATGTGTATAATAAAGTCAATTTTGTATAGCGATTTGCGAAATAAATATGGCGCGTTCGCCATGGTTTTATCCACGCCCAGGGAGAACGTCTTCCAGTAACCGAGTAAGAAATAGTCTGTGTCCTTTTTCTGACAAAATAAGTTTTGTAGTTTTGCAATGAAAGTGTGACAGACAGAATTCCTTCCCATTTATAATAGGAGTAAAGACTTGCCGTGTTCGAAACCCAACAAAGTTTAATTACAATATGAATACAAACTCATTTTTGCTATCGTAATATTACTAGCTTTTGCCCACGGTGACACCCGTGTCCCTCTATCTCTGTAGCAAACATCTCAATAGTTTCAGTTGTTTTAGAGTAATTGCGTAACACAAAGACAGAGTTAATTTCAAACCTTTTGAAAAAATTTTCACCTGTTCAGAAAAAAATGCATACGGGTTTAAAACGAAGGATACGAAATCCGAAAATGTAAAGAATATTCGTAAACTGCAACGTATATTGCTATTTAGGAGCAAACGCGATGCATCGTGACTGGAGTGCATACTAGCTTTGTATGTTTTTATAAAAGCAGGCGATGCGGCGTGAATCTTGAAATCCCATCCGTACCCTGTCTTGAGGCACAATAAACGTGCAGCTTATGGGTGGGCTGGGGCAAGGCATGAGCGGTAGCGATTTCAATAATTTTTCATTTTACCGAATTAGTATTATCCGGAAGTGGATAGGAATACAACATGCCTTTATGTTTTCATGAATGTTCTTTTCATCAAATACTTTAGTAAGTACGGATAGCATATTTTTTGGATTTATAGTTCTTGCTAAATAACTTTGCCGCTTTAAATTCGACCATATGATGCCTAGCTGACGCGCAATAGTGTTTTATTCATACAATTTGACTGTTTTGCAGTCACTTGTAGCTGGCTAAAGTGGCCTAGCTATTAGAAGACGAGAGCTGAAAAAAATATCTGAATTGAAAATATGCTCCTTTTCAGTAAGTCAGTTAAAAAAAACTACGACTTGCAGTCCTAATGCTCCTCTATTTGCCCGCTCCCGCTACCGCTCATATCTTGCACGTACATTTCACAAGAGCAGCTAATGTCACGGGGCCACGCCTGGCTTCTGACAACTACTCGTATTGTGATACGCGCATGTGGCTACAGGATTTACTATAATTTAACACTTGCTACAGTACTCTTGAAGTTATGGCTCTGTGGAGTTTATTTTTAAACTTGTTTTTTTTAGGTATCTTTACTTATATTATACAGCTGAAGAGTTTGTTTGACCATGCTTATCACGAATTACCGGACCGACTAGAAAAAATCTTTCAGTGTTAAATATCTCATTTATTGATGAAGGCTATATAGGCTACTTCTAATCAGCAAAACAGCTGGCGTATGCTAGTTAATCATGTTATGTATCTTGCAGTTAGAATGGGTGCAAACGTTGGATAGCTAATGTATCGAGTTATATATTTTGAAGGCTATAGGCTACTTTTAATTGGGGTGCGTGAAGTAGTTACCACTTGATGCGGGTGGAACGGCTGGCGGAAGCTAGTCTATGCTAATATCAAAAAGTTGAATTTGTGTGTTTGTTTGCTTGAACACGTTATTCTAAACTACTGAACCGATTTGAAATTTTCTTTCAGTATTAAATAGCCCATGTGCCAAGAAACACTTTACGGTAAATACTTTTGATCTTGTTCACGAAACACGGGTAAAACCGTTAGAAGAAATTTCCAATATAAAATCTGACTCATAACACAGTCCTACCCACGTTAATTCGTAGCAATCTAACCCTAACCTCAGTCAATAAAACTAAAACAATTAAGTACACGCGTCACTTCTAATCTTAGAAAAACAAGAAGCTGTTCTATAGCTACCCGCGATACTACTAAATCAACTACCAGCGTTAAAAACCCATTAATATTTGTCGTCAGGTCGCTTGTAGAAAGAATAATATTGTAGAAACATTTGTTAGAGAGATAAGATAGATTATGTGGTTTTGTTGTTATGTAAACAATGTTTTTGTGTAGCTATGTGTCGTTGTGAGGTGAAGTTCATGTTATTCTGGTTAATTTGTTTCTCGAGAACTGGTTCAAGGATTTATTAATGAAAACATATGTAATTTGTCAAAGTTGTAAGCTAGACATTTTAAAAGAATGGAGAGACAAATTATTAATTAATTGAAGAACTCGTGGCTAAGTCAAAGCCACGCGGATCGATCGATCATAAGGTTAAGCAACGCTTGACGCGGTCGATCCGTGGATGGGTGACCATCTTGTCATAACTTCTTCCGTGTTCGGAAGGCACGATAAATTGGTGGGTCCCGGCTGTCATTTACCAATCTTTGACAGTCGTTTACAGGTAGCAGAGCCAAGAAAGTCTGACAACCAGTCTGACTAAGGAGTATCGGGTTGCCCGGGTAACTGGGTTGTGGAGGTCAGATAGGCAGTCGGTCCATGTAAAACACTGGTTCTCAGCTGCATCCGGTTAGACTGGAAGCCGACCCCAACATAGTTGGGAAAAGGCTAGGCAGATGAGATGGAGAGACAAATTACTGAAATCTCTATAACTAGCTTCCGCCAACGGTTTCACCCGCGTCTCGTAGGAAGTAGGTACTCCATGCATCTGGATAAAATGCTTTCTACGATGGACGGTTTATTCAACACTGAAAGAATTCTTCAAATAAGACTACTTATTGGTTTCTGAAATTAGTGCGGTCAAACCAACATCAGTGGTTTCTGAGATTACCGCGTCCAAACAAACTCTTCAGCTCCATAATATTAGTGTTGAGGTAGATATATAAAGTATAGTAGTAGATCGCATAAATACGTCATATTTTTACGTTGAAGTTACAAATGTTTGCAACTCGTTATCTGTTCTAAAATAATCATGAAAGACTGTAAGATCAACAGTTAAACTGTTGATTTATCAGTCTATTCAACCCGACCAAGTACATAAAATCTTTACTACAAACGAAATCAAAAGTATCGGAAAATGTTTACACAATATTCCATTGATGTTACAATTGGGAACATCACAAAAACGAGAGTAATCACTGTAATACAACTGGAAGTTTCATCGATAAAAGTGAAATCGATTGGGTGAAGCCAAACGAACGTAATTTTGTGGGTCGTGAGTCGCAGAATTTCGGTCGCAGGAAATCTGCTACATTTAGTTTCATACAAAAGTCCTATTTGATTCACACGGCAACGCAAAATGAGTCTGCCGACTCACACGCATTATTCGGACCGAATTGAGTCCGCGGGGCGAGGGGGGGTCCTAGTTTTTTCTGCCTTTATTTTCTTATTTGTCTTCTAAATAATATGCTTCGTAAATATAAATACGCAAAATTTTCAACAGTTCCATCGCACGACACAAACATCAGGGCCCTGATTCACTTTCTTAAACTTAAGCAACAACCAATTGTCACTACAATGAGACCCAATTACAACTCCAATACAATTGAAGCGTTATTGGTTATTCGGTTAACACATTAATGTAAACACAAATTAAATAACAAATCTACACGTAATGTACTGTCAGATGACAGATGACAGACCAATGGCATGTCATTGGAAAACGATTGGTCTTTTAATAATAACAGAATAACCGATAAGGCTAAAATTGCTATTGCCATACAATTTTCATTGAATTTTCATACGAGTGACACACAATTTTGTAGTTAAGGAATAAAAGTTGGATAATGACTGAATATAATGGCAACAGAATTTCTGGAAGGCAGAAATTCTGCGACTCTCTCACAAAATTACGCTCGTTTGGCCTCAGCCTAAAAGTAAGAGTGTTCGATACTCGATATACACGTAGGGATCGAGTGCGTATCAAACGCTCGGACTAGAATAGTACACAATTAAACTAGCGGCTATTTTTGATGGCGACAAGAAACAGTCGATAGGTATGTGTGGTTTAAGTCATAGGCGATTGATTTTGGAAATATTTTTATGATATTTTCTTAATTGGTATTTCGTAATAAATTGTAGGCGGATAGTCTTGTTTTCTTTTTACTGTGTGTGCAGGTTAAGAAAGCTAAGGAATTATTTTGCTTGTTGTTGCAGCAGTTTTATTTCTTTAGCAGCTGTTCCACACGATTTTACCAATGTAGGTGTAGCCTATGTCCTCTCGAATGCTTTAACCTATCTGTGTACCAAATTTGTAAAAAATCTGTTCAGTTGTTTTGGTCTGAAAACGCAACGGACCGACAGACAGTTATTACTGCATTTACCTATACCTAATATTAATAAAGACTTGCACGTCGATGCATTAAGGCAACCATAGTAAGTGCTAAGTTATAATATATGCAAAAGCATCAATCACCTTCGTTTCTATTTTTAACACGACAATAAAATGTTTTACATCTAAGATCGCTAATCGCCTATAGCTTGTACCACACATAACCGATTGCGTTCACTAGATGCCCGAGACAAACAGCAAGTGCGCGCCAGCTATCAATCAGTTACAGCCGACCCGTTTCCTGGTGTCGATCGCATTACCAATCGGTTCAGAATAAAGCTTTTTGTTTTAGAGACTTGCTGCGAAATGTATGAAAAACAAAGTCGCTTCCCGCGTCTGTAATTTATATGTATGTATGCTAAAATCTTTAAAACTACTTTAAAGAAATAAGAATCGTGAATCTATATCAAATAGATTCTAATAAGGTTCAATGTGTTTAAACTTTCGCGACTTGTACACATATATTAGATAACCAGCGGGTCTTACTCGCGATGAAATTGTAAAGGTTTACGATACCTTTTTTCTCCCGACGTTTCGGCCGAATTGCACCGACCGTGGACAACGACGACAACGTTGCAACGTCGGGAGAAAAAAGGTATCGTAAACCTTTACAATTTCATCGCTATTAAGACCCGCTGGTTATCTAAAATATCTAATAAGGTTGTCTGGTAGACCGCCCGTTATGTCTCATAGTTGGTTTTAAGATCATATATGTATGTATGTATGTATGGCTACCTATTCTACATCAATTTATTTATTTATTATAGCACTAGCTTCTGCCAGCGGCTTCGCCCGCGCTATACTTGAAATCCCGTTTTTTCCCGTTCCCGTGGGAATTTCGGGAAATCCTTTCTTAGTGCTCCCCTACATATCCCAAGGAACCTACATTCCAAATTTCAGCTGTCTACGACCAGTAGTTTCGACTGTGCGTTGTCTGTCAGTCAGTCACTCAGTAACGGAAGAGTTTTATATATATAGATAAAGGTAATAAAATATTTAAGCTAAGCCCCACAAAACCGTTGTAATGGTTTGACTGTGGGGTCCATGAGTCTAGACTAGACAATACAATAATATGAACTTAAAATTTTCTATAGATATAGTAACTTATATATAAAACTTAAATTATTTATAAATAAACTATTGTTTGAGGATACCAGGATACTTCAAGTCCTATTTACGCCATATCCTTTATATTATATCGTTAATACTCGCTAATGGTCACACAGCTCATTGGTCCGGATGGATCATACAGTGTAGTATATTGTATATTACATATGTATTGTGTCCTTAGATCGTGTATGTGTCAGGTTTCCATTTAATACGCAAATAATTGGTCCAATAATGGCGTCCAAGTCCAATTGTCGGCCACGGCGTCGTTCTCGTATAAGGAGATCAGCCAGCTGCGCAGGACATATTATAGTGCACAAGCATTTGCTGTGACACAAGTGCACTCCCTATTCCCTTACTCTCATAACCCGATGGGATGGCAAATAGTAACCTATGTCCTATATCAAGTTCCAGACAGAGTACCAAATAATTTATGTACAGACAACAACAGGTTACCCGAATCTGTCAAATTTTACCAATCAAACATTAACCTACCTCCACTGTGATAAGGTTGAAAATCTATTGCAGAAGTTTGTCTGATTGTGGTAACTTGATGTGCAATCGTCTGTACTTAAACAGGTTTTCAAACCATGTTGCAGCATTTATTTACTTGTTCCTACTTTAACATCGCCACGAATACCTTCCGCGTTGTTACACGTGCGGCTGAAATATTCAGCAGCACCCAGCGGAACTACAGGGTGGTGCGACTAATTTATTTAACAACCGACCGCGCGGAGAAAAGTGTGTATTGTGTGTTTAATAATCATTTGTTCAGCGGCTTGGGGGTGTTTAGGTGATACGATTAGGCGTATAAAAAATGGTAGTCTGTTTGTGAAGTATTTTGTTTAGATGCTTTTAAATAAAAGTGTGTTTAGAATAATGGCTTTTTATTATTTGCTTCTGTGGTGAATTCATATATAAAATTTGTATTCCTTTGAACTGACGTGGGAAGACTGGGGGAGATAGCAGTAATCCTAAATATAGCCAAAAGATGGAACCATGAAAGTGCTACAAACTTAATAAAAAATTACTCTTAGTCTAAAATATGTACCCGGCATGAATGAATATACAACGACATAGACATGGTTATATTTTTTGAAAAACTCCAAATGCAGAAGAAATATTTTCTTTGAAAAAATCGTATCGCAATCGTATCGTACTCCCTAAGAAGCCTCAAGTCGTCAGACCGCGGATTACCCTTAAATAATAGAAAAGGATGCTTTATTCCGAATCGTTAGCTACCGCGGCTAGTCGGAACAAGCCGGCCTGTTTGTAACACCCCTACAGTATTCATAGGCTACGCTTTTGTTGTGAAATCTACTAACATGTGCTCTGTAATATGTTTGAATGTCTGTCGAAAAGGAAAAAATAAATAATGGAGTGTTAGGAGCTAGGGTTGCTACACACATAAGCGGGCCAGCAGTATCGGTTCGGCAATTATGTCGAACAAAGCTGATCCGAAGTAGTTACTAAACTTTTTACACCGATCATTCACTTACATATATTCGATTGCCCAGATGTGCCGAATAATGCCGGCCCGCTGATGTGTAGCAACCCTTACGTATTCCACATTAGGCACCCGAGTGAATGGCACCTGAGGTATTCCATAATGCCTGCCGGGTCTGCGGGTTGTTCGAAAGAGTTACCGTGGCTCTGGTACTCAAAGGGCTCTCCAAGGAACACAGTGGGCTTTAGACTAACTCTGACACTACCTCACCCACAGCGGGAAGGGTCATCTGATGATTTCCCATCGATAAAAAAAAGGTATTCCATATACGGCACCTATCAATATTTTTGCATGTGCCATTAGTGGACAGTGACAGCTGCATGGGTTGATCGATCATTGGATGTTAAGCGGTTGATCCGTGGATGGGTGACTATTTCGTAATTTAGAGTTCTTCCGTGTTTCGGAAAGCAAAATTGGTGGGTGCCGTCTATCATTTGAACATCTTTGGCAGTCGTTACGGGTAGTCAGAAGCCAGAAAATCTGACAACCAGTTTTATCAAGAAGTATGGAGTTGCCCGGGTAACTGGGTTGCGGAAGTCAGACAGGCAGTCGCTCCATGTAAAAGCACTGGTTCTCAGCTGCATGCGATTAGACTGGAAGCCGACCTCAATATAGTTGGGAAAAGTCCAGGCAGATGATAAGATGTTTTTAGTAAAAAAAAAAACATCTATTTTCTACAATCCATACTCTGATTTCTTCAAACAATGTGCTCAAAGCAAATATAGATGTCTATCATTCCTCTTTCTTTCTTTCTCGTAGATCTCTCTATATTTATGACCGTATCAATATTTAGTGGGCTTGCTCCCACAATAAATATATTGCGTGAGGAAATATATCTGAATTTCTGTATGTTTATTTTACTATTGTATCCTTCAATAACGTAGTATTGTAGATAGAATAAATATTATAAGAAATGTATAGAATAATGTGTTTCTATATAGAAATTGAGTTACTTTTACGTAAAGTCAAGAGTGAAGAGAGTTTATCGAGTGATATTATTTTAACCTACCTCTTATTACCACCATTAACTGTTTTCTGCGGTAACTACTTCCATCACCGGTTAAAAAGTCTCCGAATAAACTAAACCGATTTGAAAAAATCACTATTGGGAAGCTACAATATCCCCGGGTGACATCCCTACTTCCCTACTAATATTATAAATGCGAAAGTAACTCTGTCTGTCTGTCTGTTACGCCGCTTTCACGCCTAAACCAGTGAGCCGATTTTGATGAAATTTGGTACAGAGATAGGACAGACCCTGAGGAACAACATAGGCTACTTTTTATCCGGGTACGGGAAATAGTTCCCTCGGGAAGAGGGCGAAGCCGCTGGCAGAAGCTAGTAGGCTATCTTTTATCCGGCTGCGGTAAAAAAATCCCTCAGGAACCTGGTTAAAACTTGCAGAAGCTAATCTATACTAATATTATAAAGAGGAAAACTTTGTTTGTTTGTTTGATCGCGCTAATCTCAGGAACTATTGGTCCGATTTGAAAAATTCTTTCAGTGTTAGATAGGCCATTTATCGAGGAAGGCTATAGGCTACTTTTTATCCGGGTGCGCGCAGTAGTTCCCACGGGAAAGCGGGTGAAACCGCTGGCGGAAGCTAATATTAGATAAGATTATCCAGTCAAATATGAAAAGCGCGAGTAAAACCATAATTTTCATCCCTTAAACATTAATGAAGAACATGAGTAAACTACAAAATGTATAAACTAGGGAAAGTGCGGTTATTTTCGCGAAACTCTGCGATTAATTATTTGACTTAAAGATCTCGCATTCTCGTCAAACATTTATACTGAACCCTATGGGGTTCTTGTGGTGAGTAAAGCGAGGTTCTGTTGATAGCGGGAGTGAGTTATTAACTTAAAAAAAAAAACTTTTATGAACATATACTTAATATTATAAAACTGAAGAGTAGTGTTTGTTTGAACATGCTAATCTCGGGAAATACTGAAATTTTTTTTTCAGTGTGATTTATCTAGAAAGGCTATTTCTATACCGGGTGCGCAGAGTAATATTCTCAGGATGCGTAAATAATAAAATTTCAATTGATTTTGATTGTATTATTTGCGAACAAAATATTCACACTAAATACACTCTCGACCTGAAAACTTTACTAACATGTAACAAAACCCAACATTTTCGCCTGTTTACAATTTTAATGAACGCGGTTCTTTACTCCGGAACTACGGTTTGACTACACCCTGTACCCTAAAGACCCTCAACCACAAGCTTCATAGCTAATGTCTTGTGTACAGACGACGGCACATCAAGTTACCACAATCTGTCTAATTTCTGCAATAGATTTTCAACTTTATCACAATAGTGGTAGGTTAATGTTTGATTGGTAAAATTTGACAGATTCGGGTACCGTGACCTGCTGTTGCCTGTACAGCGAATAAATCTAAGGGTAGGTAATTAATAAATCAATCAAATTGGATTTTGGTTGTCTACCTCTTGACATTATGATATACTGGCTATTTCCTGCGGTTTCACCCACTTCCTGAGGGTACCTACTACTTCCTGCACCCGGATAAATAGTAGCTTATACTTTATTCTGGTGTATTTGCTACAATACTGTCACGTTTCATCAAAATCTGTCTAGTAGTTTTTGCGTGAGAGAGGAACAGACATCATAAAATTTTTTGTTACCTACGTTTATAATTCATTATAATAATAGGATAGAATGCCTGATGTCTTATGTGTTTCAGATATGTCTTTCAGAGAATAAATTTAGGTAGGTGATAAATAAGTCAATCGAATTGAGCGTTGGCTGTTTACCTTTTGACATTATGAGATATTACTAGGAATCAGCTTGGAAATCTATGATGGAGGTTTTGAATTTGATAAAACGCTATCTACGTTTGACTGCATTGTAATAGAGCTAGGTATATGTATATTACTATCACAAGTTAAGCTTATCAGATATGTGAAAAGTTCCTCCATGTAAAACTCAGATATTCAGCTGCATCCGATTAAGTTGGAAGCCGACTCCAGTATTGTTGGGAAAAAGCAAGGGTGATGATGATGAAATTATGAAACACTAGCCGTTTTCCCGCGGTTTCACTCGCATCCCGTGGGAATTACTGCCCGTACCCGGATAAAATATAGCCTATGTCACTCGTGGATAATGTAGCTTTCGAATGGTGAAATAATTTTTAAAATCGGTCCAGTAGTTTTTGAGCCTATTCATTACAACCAAACAAACAAACAAAGTTTTCCTCTTTATAATATTAAGTATAGATTGATATGTATTTTATTGCCTTTTGTGTTCCTTTTCGGCTACTATTTTATTATCTCCTGTTTTTTTCGCAATCTCAACTTCTCGCCAACAGTGTGACCGAACCCTCACCCCCTAGGGACAGGTCTTAATACCAGAGCGGGTGTGGGCTACGAGATTGCGTGTGCGTTTTATTATGTTCCCAAAGTCTCCCAGTTAACGACTGTCAGGACTATAGTGTGTGTTGTTAGTTTTCACAAGTTTTCTCAGTGGTCGGTTTGAAGTTACCAGATTTATGTGACGTTAATTTAGGAAATTTTATGTTTTCTTCTTCATAGATTTTGTCGTTAGCTAGCTTCCGTGTTATCACTTTTATCTCGTACTACTACTCCGCGTATTCGGATAATTCAAATCGGTCCAGTAGTTTCCAAGATTAGTCCGTTCAAACTAACCGTCTTCAGGTTTTTAATATTTGTATCAAATTATTAATATTAATCTTAGTATGCCCAATGATCCCTATCCCTATTAAAAATGTACGTTAAGATCTCTAAATATTTCCAATCAATTCCCAAAATAATTATTGTAACAGAAATGTAATTATGTTAAAATGTTCGAGAAAAGACTCGGAAGAGAATTGTAATTAATTAGCACCTATATCAAAAGGACAGTCAAGATATCAGACAGTTTATCAGGGAGATAGATCTAGATTTCGTTAGTTTCTAAGCCTAGGCGCTGTCTGAAGTAGACCCTGAATCTAGGTCAATTGGAACGACCTTTAATTACTGGATTTATTGACTACTTTTGTTGAAAACTAGCTTCGGTCAATGGCTTCATCCGTGTCCCGTGGGAACTACTTTCGGCACCTAGATATAAAGTACAGACAGCACATCAATTTATTATTATTATTATTCTTTATTGCACACAGATACATTTAATTACACACACAATACATACAGGTAATGCACAAAGGCGAGCTTAACCCAGAGTTGGGTTCTCTAGCAAACCTTAGAGTGATAGAGAGATTCGGTAGGGAAGGGAAGTCTTAAGTAGTAGTAAGAGAAGTAATTTACCACAATCTGTCAAATTTCTGCAATAGATTTTCAACCTTATTACAATAGTGGAAGGTAGATGTTCGATTGGTAATTTGACAGATTGGTATACGTTGACCTGCCGTTGTCTGTACCTTAATTTACTCTTTGCTACTTTGGCTATCTGGCAATGATTTTCACTGGCGAAATTAAAACCGCCGTTTCAGAGATCGACAACAGGTCAACCACATTAACTTTCCACTTTTATTTCACTATTTATGAATTTGAATAAACATATACTTAGTTATACCTTCGACCAAGCGTTATTTCCATACCGATATATTATTATCTATTCTGTAACAACTTAAGTAACCTCGACCTTTACAAAATAAACTATACAACAAATGTCAATCCAAAGTGAAATAAATCTGTTTACAATACCAATACTACCCCCTTGTTATCTCCCTATAGTGTAGTACTTAGGTATCAACTACCACCCTTAAACCCTAGCACCTGGGGGTGGTATAAAAAATTCAACCCCCAATGTAGGGGGCAGTCGGGGTTTACTTGAAAATTTAAAGCTTTCTTCCTACTACCGTTGCCTTTTTTCAGTCTAGTTTTTCAGGTAGACAGTGTTGGTTTTGTTGGATATTTTTGTTTGAAATATATCTAGCTCTATTCTCTTGAGAAAGTCGGGTAAGAAACGTCTTTCAAACGCTTGGGAACGTCTCAGGCTCGAGTTAACTGACAGCATAAACTTACGTTTTCTTAAAACTCATCATAATCAGCTTAGCATTTTCCCAACTATGATGGTGTTGGCTTCCAGTCTAACCGGATGCAGCTAAAAACCAGTGCTTTACATGGAACGACTGCCTATCTGACACAACCCAGTTACTCGGGCAACCCGATACCTCTTGGTAACACTGGGTGTCAGACGTTTTAGCTTCTGACTACCCGTAACACCTGCCAAGATGTTCAAATGACAATCGGGACCCACCAATTTATCGTGCCTTTCGAAACACGTTGCTTAACCTTATGATCGATCGATCCGCGCGGCTTTGACTTAGCTACGAGTTATTCTGCTTTCTTGAATCAACTGTTCACTTTTAAACTTGTTCGTGAAATTCTTAGTCCATAGTTGTTTTAAGTAAATTGAAGTTTATGTTTTTGGTAATTTTAGGCCTGAATTTTTGTTTCTAAGTAAAGTTTTTATTTCAAAAATATTCCCCACATGTTTCATTCGAGTAGTACTCCATATAATTAGGTTATAATATATTAATATTCACATAAAACGTCCTCGTAAAGTTAAGTAAATAAACAAAACGAAATAACCGACGTAACAGGTGACGCTACTTATTTTTACATCGTAAATCTTTTACTCCGCACACGTCCGTGCCTTAGGAGTTAAGTCCTAAAACCGGCAAGTGTGACTTGAATCCGCGCTCGAAGGGTTCCGTACCAGTTTTACTGCCTCGCTAATATTATAAATGCGAAAGTTTATGTATATGATTTTGATCTAACTTGGCAGTAATCTAGATTATCTATACTAATATTATAAAGCTGTAGCTGTTTCTTGTTTGTTTGAACGCGCTAATCTCAAGAACTACTGGTTCGATTCAAAAAATTCTTTTAGTGTTAGGTAGCCAATTTATTGAGAAAGGCTATAGGCTACTTTTTATCCAGGAGCGCGCAGTAGTTCCCACGGGAAAGTGGGTGAAACCGCTGGCGGAAGCTAGTTTTTGTATAAAACGGCAAGAAAAAACATTTGTTTTATGAGATCCTCCTGAAATATTTATTTTATACTTGTTTTCAGAATTCATTGTTAGCACTAACAGAAATACATGACTTATGAGAATTTCAACAGTCTATCACGGTTTATGAGACACAGCCTGATAACAGATAGACGGACACTGAAGTCTGAGTAATAAGGTCTCGTTTTTCCTCAGCTTACGGAACCCTAAAAATAAAATAAAGGCGCTTGCATTTCCCCCACTTTCAAGCTTAATAGCCTTTCCGCCTTTTTTTTCGTATCGTAGCTAAATGCCAGGTTAATCCTTAGTCAGACTGAAATAAATCGTCTAGATCACCTAGCTTAGACACTTTCAGTCTGTCTAGTTTTTTGCCTAGAATGATGCGATGTAAATGCGATTGAGATTTAGATAAATCGAGCGGAAGATAGAAGGATTTTGTGGAGGCAGTAGTTTGACGGGTTGAAGTTGTTTTTGGACTTGAAGGGTTCCGTAGTTTATTGTTACTTAAAAGGAACATTATAAGGTTTTATTTAGTAACCACATATTGAGTTACCAGAATATGTCAAATTTCGGCAATAGATTTTCAACTTTATCAGAATAGGGGAAGGTCAATGTTCGATTGGTAAAAGGTCATTGGGCGAATTGGACCCGCTTTGCGAAAAGTGGCGGACATGAATGAATATGGTTTTAATTTAAAGGGAATAATAAGACCTTTCATTATATATAAATATATTGCATTCAAATTCCATGGAGAAGAATGTACAGGATCGTTTAAAAATATATAATAATCAAATGATTTCAGAGGATTGTATAGGTCACAACGCTAGTTTGCATTGCTAACCGACTTCTCAAAAGAAGGAAGATCTTAATTTTGATATCCAGGATCTGATGATGAACTGGAAACCCTGAGGAATCGAGGGCAACTCTAGAAAATTGTGGGCGCACATGGAGTAAAAACTTGGCATGTCACACAATGGCAGTCAAACCTGTTTATCTGTGCAAAGATATCGCCAATACGAATAAAATAAGCCCAAACACGTAGTAATTGCTACATACATAATCGCTAATTTATTTATCACTTAATTAACAATGTATCTTTTTTTTTTCAGGTATGTATCCTGTTTATATCAGCTTGAAAAGAAGTATTCGTAAGTAAAAATTAAACAGTGAGTTCTGTTCTTAAAAACTAATTAACACATATTTCACCATGAAAAAAATATTTCAGTTACAAATATGCGGCAGATTATAAATAAACCGAAATGACAAATTGCAACCATCTGACCTGCCAAAATACACCGCTTACGTATTTATTGCAATAGGAACGGGGCTAAAATAGATGCGTCTACGCATCGCTGTCCGTCAACGCTCGGCGAGTGACGGAAATAGCCGAATGATGATGCGACAGAAATACTTGTACACGTGTCATTTGTCGCGCGCCGTTGTGAGTGGTCGCACGCGTTGTCGTGAGTCATTCGGGTTGCTAGATAAAAAATTGGTTGCGTGTTTTGTGTTCCTTTTAATATTTTTACTTATTTATGCTACAGCTCAAATACCGAGGTATTCCTCGAAGAGCAACTGTTTTGAAGCGCACCTTTTAGTTCCAGGAATAAAAAGGTGCGCTTCACTAGGTGCGTTTCAAAACAGTTGCGCTTCGATGAATACTTCTAAATACCAATAATACACACAGGTGCACTACCCGTTGGGTACGGAACCCTAAAACATGTTCTAGAATACGTATTGTGTATGTATGTCGCAGTAAGATAGATAAATCCGTAATATAGTTATATCCCTAGGGATATAATTATATGCCGTAACATAGTTATACGATAGCAATTCATTACTATCTTACTAGGAATATAGTTATAAAACGGTTTAAGTTTAGTGATATACTTATATTACTAGACTTAGTGCAGTTTTATAATTATATTACTGGATTAAGCTTAGTGAAATAGAAATCTACCATATACAGTTAAATAAAACAATATTATATTAGTTAAAATCTTTATTAAAAAACAACTTTATGTATCCTGCAGTTAGTTACATGTACTTACTTTATGACATTAACACGTCATCATCATCTGCCTAGACTTTTCCCAACTACGTTGAGGTCGGCTTCCAGTCTAACCGAATGCAGCTGAGAACCAGTGTTTCGCATGGAGCGACTGTCTTTCTGACCTCCACAACCCAGTTACCAGGGCAACCTGACATCTATGAGTAACGACTGCCAAAGATGGTCAAATGACAGATAAGACCCACCAGTTTGTTGTGCCTTCCGAAACATGGAAAAACTCGTTATGACATATGGTGGAATTTAAACATTTACAATACAATTAAAACTAATCAAACATTAAAAATCTTTTAAAGCTAATCAACAGTTTTGAGATATTTTATTTCTTATCAAATGAGTTGAGATGTTGGTTTCTAAAGTATTTTTGTTCAGACAAGAAGAGGAATCATGACATCTAGAGTTACATAGCACTGCATGTTTCTTACAGGCACATCTTTTATTGGAACACTATGTATTCGACTTTTTACAGGAACATTTTAAATAATCTTAGCCACCGCACACTCCGAAAGCTATTTCACTAAACTTAATCTAGTAATATAGGTATATTACTAGACTTGGACCATCTTATAACTATATTCCTAGTGAGATAGTAATGAATCGCTTTCTTATAACTATGTTACAGTATATAATTATATCCCTAGGGATATAACTATATTACGGATTTATCTATCTTACTGCGACATGTATACTACACCAGATGAAGATGTAGGTACCTGTAACAAAAAAAAATGTTCTTTGTATATTATATTGCGCTGGCAACTCCATAGCTCACGCACACACTCTCATTCACGTAACGTCAACATCAAACGTTCGGACACGCAGTCTCGCATGGAATTCAACGTATTCCGTTTATTTTTAATTTCTTACGTTTTACAAAATAATATTATACTTTTACGGTGACGTTAGATATATTTTACGTATTTTTAGTATTGTGTGAGTGGATTATACTTGACTTTAGATCTTTGTTAAAATATTTTTTAATTTTGTATGTTTATTTCTGGTGCTCTGAAAGTGGGTTAGGTTTTTCTGTTATTTAGGACTAGCTGTTCCCCAGTGTTTCACCTACATTCCGATAGAACTATTTCAAACGCGGTAAAAAGTATCCTATTGTTTTTCTCAGGCTCTAGCTAGGTTACATGTCCACCAAACACCATTTAAATCAGTTCAGTAGTTTAGGTGTTAGAGTGCGACTGACCTACAGAAGGATTTAATTGTTGTTTAAAGTGTAGTTTTACTTGACAAAATAGCGGTAGAAACGTACCTTAAAACGGCCGATTTTGATATAACATCTAAGAACCACCAAAAAAAACCGCTCCCTTTGTTCATCCGCTTAATATCTACAGCCCCACAGACACACAGACAAACAGACAGACATACCAAACTTAAAGCACCTCTCTTTTTGTATCGAGACTTAAGCAAGCCAACATTAATGCACTCGTGACCTACAGAGCGACTGCGGCGTGCAGTCTAGACAGTACTGTTTTAGCTGCAATCAATACGACCAGACAAAAGCTCTATATTTGGTTGGTAAAAGGTTTCTAGCTCATGCAAGACAGTCGTTTTGTCTTCTTTGTTATCTGAATAACGGTTGGACCCAATATTCTGTCTATCTGCTGATTTGTACGCTAGAGATAGGATTTTGACATTAGCCCAAGCAGAGAAATGTCAATTTCCAATCAATAGTAAGCAAAAGAATAGATAGACAAAATATTGGGATCGGCCGTTGAACAAGTCTGGCGAAAAAATGTAGACTTTTCTATTTAGTACCATCTGTCTAGCCTTTTTCCACACTACGTTGGGGTCGACTACTAGTCTAATCAGATGTAGCTGAGTACCTACCACTGTTTTACATGGAGCGACTGCCTGTACTGAGCTCAACAACCCAGTTACCTAGGCAACCTAATACCTCTTAGTAAGACTGGTTGGCAGACTTTCCGTGCCCTTTACGGCCGTGTACGGCTTTTACTTAGCCTCAAACTTTGAGAAAATAACATATTATCACAACCTGGTTATCCACCCCAGCACAGCACTCCGATTAAACTACCACTACACCAGAGAAAAGAATGAAACACAGGTCTTAGAATATCACAGAGCTACCAGAATTTCAAAAGCGAAATCTTGAAACATTTACGACAAACCGCCCAGGTGGCGTCCCCTATAACAATTTCAAGACAATTACATCTTAAAACTGAATTGTTTTTACCCTAAAAAGTAGGTCAATAATAAATTTTACACCGCTCGCTTCTAAATGGACATTCGCACGAAACTTTAGAAGACCATCCAACGTTAATACGATGGCTAACATCTTGGAACTGAAGTTTGTGTGCGGTGAGAGAAACAAAAGAATAAGTTTAAAAGAATGTGTGGGGAAGTAGATGTAAAAAAGATTCCGACGAATTGGGAACCTCTTTTTGGGAAGTCGGTTAAAAATATTTATACTAATCATCAACAGTTTGAAAAAGTAACCTTTCTTTTTTACAAATTGCTAGATGTTGCCTGCATTTCGATCGCTCTTTGATTGAACTACGACAAAGGCCTTGATATAAAATTAATAGTCTATGCCCATCTTCATCTATCTCTGGATGCCAAATTTTATGTCAATCAGTTTAGCCATTTAAGCGTAAAAGCATAACAAACAAACAACGAATTCGCTTTAGTATTTATATTTTACTAACAAAGTAACGATGTCTAGTTAAAAAAATGCATGTTGCAAAAATCAACCTTGATTTCTTTTTCTTATTTTTTATACCGCGTTACTCTTACATTTATAAAATCGGTAGTTATTAAAGTACGAATGTATTGAAGAATGGAACTTCTGTCCTTTCGTCGCTCTATGGTACAGAATAACAAAGTAAAGCTGGGTTTAGACGAAGCGGTTTTCTTAACTTTACTAACAAAAGGTAAGAGCATAAAAGGTGAGTGCTAGCGTTTATTATATTGTTTTGTTAGTTTAGTTTATATCTCTATTTTCGGGGACTTTGTTAAGATTTTACGACGGTGAAATCTAGGTTCCTTTTAGGAAGCTAAATTGTATCACAGCTTTAAATTTTATAGATAAGGCGTGTTGAATTCTTAGATATTGTAAAGAATATTTATTTTATTCTGAAAATTAGAATTAGTGACCGTTGATATGGAATTGACGTGTGATAGGCTCCCACCCACCCATCCGCGGACCGGCCGCAATTAGAGATGCTTTACCCGGAGACAGTCTTATTTAAAATTCATTTAAGTATTCAATTAGACATCGAAGATCCACAATGTCAGTATAATTTTGATATTTTATATAAAAAAAAAAACAATATGGTGTTACACTGACGGATATCTCAAAAATATTTACAAACTATACTAATATTATAAAGCTGAAGAGTTTTTGTTTGAACGCGCTAATCTCAGGATTTACTGGTCCGATTTGAAAAATTATTTTAGTGTTAGATAGCCCATTTATCGAGGAAGGCTTTAGGCTTTTTTTATCCCGGTGCGCGCAGTAGTTACCACGGGAAAGCGGGTGAAACCGCTGCCAGAAGCGAGTTAACGTATAAAAATAAAACCCAAATTTCCGGACTACACTTAATTTACACAAAGTATCAGCTAGCTTAATAAAGCCAAGTTTAAACTGAAACTTAAGCTGCCTTACGTTATTCTAGACTAAAGTTAGTTAACAGATTAATATTTAGCCACGGACGATACATCATTCCTGACACTTACCAAGAAGTTTGACTAACGGTTAGTAATTTTCCTCGAAGATTGAGAACTGGGTTAAGTTTTAAGTTATTAAGGTTTAAACCGTCTTAAAGGTAAGTGGTGTGTGCTGATTGCCAAAGTTAAGTCAACTTGTAAAGGTTTGTTTTTGGATGGGTTTTCCTTTTGATAATGATAGAAGGTTTCACTTGAATAATCATATCGAGGGGTGAAAGGCTATTTGGTTTAAGCGACATTTTTGCAACTTTACAGGAGAGCCATTTAAAAAAGAAACATCTTCAGCTATTGGAACGGAGTAAATTTAATTTAAATGAATTTGAAAACGTCGAGGTATTGATGCTTATACCATATAAAACGGACCTTAAATTAAGAAGATAAATGTCGGTTAAACCAAATAGCCTTTCACCTCTCGATATGATATTAGAAAGTAAAAGACTAGCTGTTTTTCCGCGGTTTCACCCGCATCCCGTGGAAACTACTGCCCGTACCCAGCTGAAATATGATCAATGTTACTCGAAGAAAGTCTAGCTTCCCAACAGTGGTAGTGACGATACCCGCCCCTCCAACACATGGGTACATGAGGAACACGGGTTGGTTTTTAGTCAGTAGCAGTCTGACAGTCCCCTAACTCTTCCCCGAGGGCGGAGGGTCTCCATGAGGATTTTCCAACCTGAAAAAAAAGCTTCTCAACATTAAAATCATTTTTCAAATCGGTCCAGTAGTTTCTAAGTCTTTGGCAAACAAACAAAAACATGTTTCAATGTTTCCCCTTTATTATATTAGTATAGCTATAGATAACTAAAACACAAAACCATTATAATTGCAAAATATAGCATAGAATTTATACGTTAAACTACATCACCCTATATAATCAGAAATAACTCCGCAACGTATATTCTAAACTTATTCTAGCACCTGGATTAATATCACTTTGCAAGCCAATATAGGCACAACTTCAACACAAACTATCATTTTCCACTATACAAGTTTGCCCGGGAAACGAGTCCGGAGCCCCGGAGTCCGGGAGTCCGGACTCCGAAGTCCGGACGTGGCATCCGCAACACTAGTTTGTGTTGTGTAACCACGGAATAAGCATGGGTTTTATGTTATTCTAGAAGTTGTTTGTTCATGGTCGTGTGAGAGTCTGTGTTTGTTTTATGTAGGGCCTAGCTGTTTCATGCGGTTTTGCCTGCGTTGTGAAAGTACTACGGCCGATAAATGCTGGTTAAAATATAGGTAAATAACGTGTCTCTCTGTTGGTAAAAGAATTTTCAAAATTACCTTAGTAGATCTAGAGATTTTTCCTCATAAACTGAGTATTATGTACAGACGACAGCAGGTCAACGTATACGAATCTGTCAAATTTTACCAATCGAACATCAACCTACCTCCATTGTGAAAAGGTTGAAAATCTATTGCAGAAATTTGACAGATTGTGGTAACTTGATGTGCTTGATGTGATTGTCTGTACAAAAGCTAGTAGATCAACAAACTCGAATCTAACAAATTTAAACAATCGAACATTAACCTTCCACTATTGTGATAAGGTTGAAAATCTATTGAAGAAATTAGACAGATTGAGTAGGTTGATATTCTGGTGTCTTTACTATGTACTAAAGATTGGATAGATCCAAAAATTTTATCCAACAGGGAATTTGAAAATTTCATACACATTTTTATATCCATTCGGCCATCAAATACTAAACGGCTGGTCGATTTCGGAGCCACGGGATTTTTATTACTGTACGGGTTTTATCGTTTATCGCCGGACCGGTTCGGACGATTCCGTACGTCCGATTATTCAATATGTTGGAACCGCATGGGAATTGAGAAATTCGTCTCTAGACCGCTCGTATTGCGACTAGCTTTGGAAATAGTATGTTGGGGTATTTTTCATTTTTATATTTATTTGATTTTGTAGTCTGGATATTCTAGATTATTTTTTATATTCGATAAATTTAAGCTTTAGCAAATAAATTGTCGCATTTGCCTTTTAAAGTTAAATAGTGTAATGACCTGAAATAATGCTGAATCGTTTATTTCCCTGTTCCACAATTTAAATTCAAATATTTTCGGAATACACAACAAAACAATTTTATTTTAATAATACAACAAAAGTACACTCGCAAACAAAACACAATAGCAACGCGTTATCCAATTCCTTTGCAATCAGAGAACAATTTTTAGGATCGGCCGTTGCGTATGAATTTTTCACACAATTTCGGGGGTCGGCTCGGATAGCACTTTTCGTTCTCACTGTACCATTGTTTCATTTCAACGCGATTAAAAAATTCACGCACTACGCCCAGTGGTGCCCAATAAAGTGTGATTAATAAATAAATGTTTTGTGCGTGATTGTACTTAATTTATTTATACGGGAATAGGCGATTGGAATAGGTGCTTAAAATTTTAGATTTTTGGTAAAATTCTGGTTCTTTTCTACAGGAAAAAGTATTTTTTGTATTGCTTGAAAGTCTTTATAATTCCTGTAAAATATATATTTTACTTTTAGAAGAACCAATTTTAGAAACTGCGACGGCATTTTGGAAAAAAAAACAAACAAATTAAGGTTAAAAAACCTACTATCGCATGTTAAAATATTTCAAACCCCTAAAAGGATAACTTTCACATACCCCAACTAAAAAGAACTTTTCAATTTTATTCCTACTGAATTCCAAGTTCCGCCCAAGGGAACATTTCTGCATATTTCTGAATGTCGCTTAATGTACCGACAAATTGTGTTTATACGATACGAAGTGCAAGTAGCTCTACTTATGTCGACACTAATTTGGGTCGAACATGGAACGGGTAAAATTGTATGAGAGCAATGGAGTTTTTGGGCTTAAATTGACAAGTAGAGCATGTTTGCATGTGATGTGGTATCTTGTGTCTTCGGTTTGAAGAAAGAGATGTTCCTACGAGTATTATCTATACTTCTATTTTGAAGCGGACTATTATTTTATTAGGTTGGTTGTTTACTTGAAAGCGCTAATCTCAGGAACTACTGGACTGATTTGTTAGATAGCCCTTTTATCGAGGGATGTTATATAGGCTTCTTTTTCCCGGGTGCTTCAATGAGTATTCACGGGACGCGGGTGAAACCGCTGGCAGAAGCTAGATAAACAATAAAATACTATTAAATAATGACACCTACATTTAAACAAAGCTATAGTACTTAAACTAAAGCCTTCAAACAAACCAGCCACAAATTATAATTAGAAACACCCGAAATGGAAAAACTAGAACGCGCAATTTTAACGTCGCGCTTAAAGAAACCGCTAAACGTGACAAATTACAACAGCTCCAAACCAAATAATAAATTACTCCTAATTTTCGCAAGAAATTATAACAATCTTGAAGATTTTCATAAAATATTGGCTTCTAAGTTGGTCTTTTGACACACCAAAAAATCTTGCTAAGCCATATTTCAAGCAAAAGATTAGGGAATTCAGGATCTTGGCATACATTAGGGCTTATGACTTCTTAACATTTGGCTAAGGATCCATTCATCTTACTTAGTATAAAAATCCTTTAACACGAAAAAAAAAATACAAAAAAATATTTTTCTTGCCGCCTCTGTGACTTTTAAAATATGCATGGTAAGGTGGGAATTCGCTTGGCATAGTGGTTCTTGAATTTGTAATCATAAATCACAATCGGCTGACGCATAGCTAGCTAGCTTCGTAAACGTCAAAACATAGGCCACAGATGTGTAAATCAAAGATTCCGCGGAAACCCACAATTTTATTTTCACACTTCCAACCTTATTTCTTTAGCAATAAGAACCATGTTTGCCTGATTTTTTGTTTCCAAATGATATATTGAAGTTGGTCGCGAGAACATCTGTTGACGGGGTAATTATTAAATGCGTTTACGAAGCAAGTGTTGCGTGGATTAGCGGTGACATAATGTTACATGTGTATTTGTCGCGTGCCGTGTCTGTCTGTGTGTTTGTGACCTGGTTTCCTTGTGATTGGGAAGCGCGGGTGTGGTTTTACATTGACGGAACTATTTTTGTTGCATTCTGTAGTGTAAGGTTAAGATTGCACTTGCCGCTGTTACTTTATGGATCGTTTTTGGAATTAAAGTCTAACTATTACATGGTTATCATTCCCTAGCTTCTACCAGGGGGTTTCACCCGCGTCCCGTGGAAACTACTCCGCGCACCCAGATAAAAAGTAGCCTATAGCCTTTCTCGATAAATGGGCTATCTAACACTGAAAGTATTTTTCAAATCGGACCCGTAGTTGCTGAGATTAGCGCGTTAAAAGAAACAACCTTTCAGCTTTATAATAATATAACCTAACCGTGTTTTTTGCTCGAGTGCCTACATTTCAAGTAATTCCTATGTACGGTCTGCAAAAAGCGCAATTAATCGCTCAAAACCCGAAATCCATTTATAAAATTAATCACCATAAACGCTTAGAAGCTCAATAAACAAAACTTGTGGCAGTTCTCAAAAACGACTTAACAATATCTACTTTTAACGGGATTGAATTTTGGACACCAACTTTAGGTACCATTGAAAATTCAACTTTATTTTGGAGACTGTAAGGTTCAAAATCGTTTCGGGTAAATGTAAGGGTTGATCCGCAAACAAAATCAAATTGTAATCCGCACCCTTAACTGTGTCGATGCCGAGTGTTGGTAACGATGGACCCTTAAGCATCAGAACCGTTTTGACCAAGTTTCTAAGTTACAGATAAGTTTACAGGCGTAATCCATCGTTTTAAGTCTGATTTGAAAATAATTTGTGGTTGGTACAGTTGGCTGAAAATGTGGTCGGTCACCGTACGTGTCAGATTTATTTCAGCATCATAAAATTAAGTTGAATTCCACTTAGGTTTCGTTAAAAAAGTGAATTTTAGTCGCAAAAAGTTTTGTCGAAACTATACGATGATAAACGTGATTGGCTGATTGTATGGCCCTTTGAATTGTTACTATCAAAAAACTACAAATTATGGCTGGAGCCTTAACTTTTTTATGTAAGTACTTACATACTTGCCTAGTTAAGTATACGACAGTTTACGTCAGTGTAAAACTCGAAATTGACAGTTGAAATTCAGAGGATTCTAAGATCATTCCTTTTAACTTTTTTTTGCAGTAAAGCACTGATAATAAAGTAAACAAACAATAAAATCCAACCATATTTCCGAAGCCAATGATAAATTACAACGAAAGCGCAATAAAACAAAATATTTGAGTGACTGACTGTACCAGGGAAAAAATAAATGACCCTCATATATCATTGGTGCCCTAAATATCTATTACGAGGAAAACAGACAAAGACACGGGAATTATTAGCACATCAATTATATATTTTACCCCATTGCTACATCCCTAACTTGGGTTGTCATCTATACTAATATTATAAAGCTGAAGAGTTTGTTTGTTTCGTTGAACGCGCTAATCTCAAGAACTACTGGTCCTATTTGAAAAATTCTTTCAGTGTTAAATAGCCCATTTATCGAGGAAGGCTATAGGCTACTTTTTATCCGGCTGCGTGCAGTAGTTTAAGCGGGTGAAACCGCTGGCGGAAGCTAGTAAGGTAAAATGATGAATTCTTCAGTGTTTCGAAAGGCACGATAAATTAGTGGGTTCCGACTGTTATTTTTTACATCTTTGGCAGTGGCTACGGGTAATCAGAAGCCAGAAAGTCTGACAACCAATCTATGCAAGGGGTATTGGGTTGACCGGGTTGTGGAGTCAAAGACAATCGCACACATTGTAAAATACTAGTTCTCAGCTGGAAGACTGGAAGCTGATCCCAACAACGGCTACAAAGCCGAAAAGGCTAGGCAGATGAGGAATATTGTCAAGTAGTGTCCCGATGGCTATGACACAGCCGATTTGTGATAACTACCTGGTGACAAAGTACTATAACAGAAGAATAAATTTTAAATGTTAAATTAATTTAAAATGATGACTGACTTTACCAAAAAAGTTATTTAGTTGCTGACACACAAACAAATTATTTTCAAACTAGCCGTTTTCCCGCGGTTTCACTCGCATCCCGTGGGAATTACTGCCCGTACCCGGATAAAATATAGCCTATGTCACTCGTGGATAATGTAGCTTTCGAATGGTGAAAGAATTTTTTTAAATCGGTCCAGTAGTTTTTGAGCCTATTCATTACAACCAAACAAACAAACAAACAAAGTTTTCCTCTTTAATTCCATTTATTTATTTTTATAGATAAATAAAGGCTTGAAATAAAGGCCTGTTTAGGAACATGAAACCTCGTTAAAAGGAACAAAAACTCATGTTTATTAACATATGAATGATTTAGAATTCCTGTGTGGCAACCCTGAGGGCTTTGTGTTATTAGAAATTTTCACATTTTAATTAATGGATGCTGGAATGTTTGCTCTTTGTAATTGGGCAGTTTTTTTGGTTTTAATTGGGATTAGTAATGGGTATAACGATGGTTTGATACCATGATTATGATTATTCGAAAGGGATAGAATTAATTTTGTTTTGTGGCAACTATTCCCTGCATCCGGATAAAAAGACAATGAATGAGCTATCTATCACTGAAATTAGCGTGATCAACAGACAAACTTCAACTTTATATTATTAGTATAGATATTTTTATTTAAAATTTTAATAAAAATAAAAAGAGAAAAGCATTTTGAGATATGAGAAAGGCACAATTATTGCAGAATTCACCTGCCAAATATCGACCAATGTCTTTCTTCCTAAAGTATGTTCCTACTGGTCAAGTTATCTTCTTTGCATTTAACGGCATTGGGCAAAAAAAGAAAGAGGTTCTTTCATCAGAATCTTTTTTTTAAATATAATTCAGCTTACATAATTTCTTACATACTTAATAACAAAATGTCAAGTCAAGTTGTATAAATAAAAACCTACATAAAAACAATACGACAACCCCAAATTGAGTAAAAAGAGCCGAAAATACCAACCAGCTTTTTAGCTTTGCTAAAAAACGAACAACTCCGGAATATTGTTATAAATGTATATTCCAGTTTTTATTAACAAAAACTCACTAACTGAAGTAACAAAGAACAATTAGGCAACTCGAATAACTGGAATAAAAACGAACTCCCCAAAATCATATTGCGGTAACAAACAAAAATATAAAAAACTTACTTTTGCACAAGTGAATCAATTTGGCACGAGCCCCGCTAACCTGTGGAGCCTGTGTACCGACAGCAAATTAACTTAAGTGCTAGGCCAATTGAATTTTATTTGTTGATTGTACCACTCGCGATTTCTGTCAAAATAGAGGGAAGCTGATAGCTGGATAGGGTATAGTGATTGTGGAATAAAAATGGCCGCCGAAATAGATTTTCGTTGTCTGTTTTTGATACAATTGTGGCGAATGAAATCTTTTATAAAAATGAAAGTGAAAAATATTGTTTTAAATTGTGAAAAGAAAATGTATCATATTTCAGAGGAGTTCAAAACTTGAAAATGTATAAGAATGTTAGAATAATTCATAAAAATCATTATCAGATAATAGTTCTTACTTTTATAGACCATTCATTTTTTTTATCAGTAATATATTTTAACTTGATTATCTTGCTATCGGTACACTAACTCGTAGGTCCATACGCTTTGCAGTACATTCCTTCATCTCGATTTTTGCAAACAGGAATATTATTTCTTTTGAATTAAGTAAAACATAACCTACTACCTTTCTAAAATAAGTTAACCAACATCTTTAGTAAATACTAGTTGCCCGCCCTCGCTTCGCTTCCTTGGCATTAGTTTGTACAAAACATAAATTTACTATACACTAAAACCTTCCTCAAGAATTGTTCTATCTATTGTTGAAAACCGAATGAAAATCCGTTCAGTACTTTTCGAGTAAATCGCGAACAGACAGACAGACGCGGCGTTGGACTTTGTGTTATAATAAGTATAGATAAATCTTAAAACTATAAAAAAAATATTTTACGACTACAACTTTAATATAGTTATACTATCAGTATTACAGGTAGTATGGTACAGACGACGCACATGAAGTTACCACAATCTGTCTCTGCTATAGATTTTTAACCTTAAACACAATGGTGGAAGGTTAATGTTCGATTGGTAAAATTTTACAGATTCGTATACGTTGACATGCTGTCGTCTGTACTAAAAGTCTTTCTAAAGTACCCTTAGACTGATAACGCCATCTATACTTGAGTACTAGCTTCATCCCCCGGCGTCAAACGACCCGCGTTACTCTATCATCCATCGCTGCCTATCTTCTACGTTTCACGTAAATATTACTTGAAATGTGTACAGTGCCCATGCCGTATGGAAAACATAGGACAAGTCTGTCGAAGTGTTTTGGTGTGTGAAAATCCTTGTAAATGCGACATTAACGGCCAGTTTTAGAGGTTCCAGTTAAGTTCTAAATAGCTATCTGACAGATAATGCAATAAAAATGTTTTTAATTTTGCCAATTTTTCTATGGCATGATTTCTATGGCTGTCAGATAGTTATCTAGGACTTGATATGGAACCTCTGAAACTGGCGCTAATTCTATTTTTCGATCTGTCTGATCGCCCTTGCGCCGAAACCTATATGCCGATTTAAATTATTTTTTGTACACGAAAAGTTTAGAGCCTTAGAAAGGATATAGTCACGCTTTTTATCCAGCTACAAGAAATCTCCGGGATGCGGGTGAATCCGCGAGAAACAGTTAGTGGCTGTGAGCAGACCGATTATGTAATTTCCACCGACATAATAAAACTTGAAAAAGGAGGTTTCTAAATTCGGATGTTTTTTTTGTCGGAAGTATTTGGTTGAGTTACATGGAGAAAATAGCTAAGATTTTTTTTTGTTTAAATTATAGTCATCCTACCATCAGATCTTGTTAAAAAGACTGCAGAGTTAGGCAAGCGTCGACGCGAGCTCGCACTCACTCAGTATGCTGAAGAAAATGTGCAACACATATATTGAGTTTGTAAACGAAACTTGTGACGCGGGGAAGAAGGATATTGTCAAAATGTGCTTTTTATGGGATGAATTATTATTAATTTTAAAAAAATCCGTACTAATGGTATAAATGCGAAAGTAAACCCTTACTGTATGGACTTTAATGCCAAAACTATTGAACTTTTTCATGAACCTCATTAAAATAAAAAATAGTATAAACACATAGTCTAGTCTAGAGCCTTTTTTTATCGATAGCAAATCATCAGATGACCCCTTCCGCTGTGGGTGACAGACTTTTACTGACTAAAACCGTCCGAGTTCCTTCTTACCCTTTGTGTGCCAGGGCTGCGGTAACTCGCGCGAACAATCCCGCAGCCCCGATTCGATCAATCCCGCAGCCCCGGACAATCCCGCACCCCCGGCTAGTCTAGAACGTGAAAACATTGGCTACTTTTTATCCAGGTACGGGAAGTAGTTCCTTAGAGACGGAGGTGGAAAAGCCAGGAACATATAATTGACAAGCGTGAATGAAACTTGGGACCTGCAGAACCTATCACCTTTAATCACAAACCTAACAACACAAGTTAAGGTACTGTCGAACCGTAGGACTTCAAGTTCGACTCCCGGGCGTATGTCAGTTAGTTAGACAATTAACCAATAGTCTCCAACTTCGTATATCCTCAAAGGCAGCGGCTTCATTCCCGATGCGTTGTTTAATTGTAGGAGATAAACGTGTAGTTTATTGGAGCTGTCTTGTGGTTAGTTTGAACTGTTCATAGTAATTGATAGTTTGCGATGTCACTTGTTACCATCATGTTGGATATTTTAACCGAGTTTCTAAAAAAGGAGGAGTTTCGCAAGTTGACTGCTTTTTGACGTGTTTTCTGAAGTCAGTGTCAAAATAAACACAGTCAACAAACCTGCGGACACCGACTTCTAGAACGATGTCCAAAGTTTTATTTTGTCCCTTTCAGTGCTTTGTGAAGTCAGTTTTTAATTTTGTGTAAAAAATATTTTTTTTGGGTAGGTATTTGAGGATGGATGGATTCTGTGAAAATCGATATGGCTAGGAAGAATGTTACATTTAAGATGACGGCAGACAGAAGATTGTGGAAGAAGAAAATATACTGCGCCATCCTCAAAGAAATTGATATAAGGGCAAGAAGACAGGGAAGGTATTTGGGGCAATCTGAAAATACCCATTTGAACTCTAATTTCGGAGGTAGATTGATTTTATTGCACCAAAAAGCACATTTATAAATCACGCCCAAAAACTTCGTTTAAAATTCTTCACGGGTATCTAATTAAATTAAAATCTACCGCATTAACAAGGCCATTACACGCCAAAGAATGCGAAAAACTCGGAATCCACGAAAACCGTTTTGTACGTTTTACGGAATTCGCATAAATTTTCGTGTGTAAAATAGCGAATTAAAAATGTATACCTATTAGCAAAAAACGCTCAAAGTGGCCTGTGGAGGTTTTAATAAATAATATAGAAAAAGGCCCAAGTTCACTACAAAAACGTTATTTTTTCGTAGTCAACATTATTTTGTTTTAGGAAAACTGACGTTTATGTTGTCGGTGAACTTTGGCCTTACAGTGTTAAACTCGTTCGGTGGAATTCATTAGAATAGACGCCAGCACATCAACCTACCTCAATCTATCAAATTTGTTCAATAGGTTGTCAACCTTTCCACAATAATCGAAGGGTAATGTTTGATTGGTAAAATGTAACAGATTTGGGTAGGTTGACCTGCTGGTGTCTGTACTAATTTAGTCTTATTATTTTCTTTGTAGTTTGCAATTTTTTGTCTCAAAAAATTGGTCGAGAATAGCCAAGTTGACGGAAAAAAAATGGATAACAACACAAAAATATTCTTTAAAAAAATAAATTATTGATGGTAACCCTACTACTTCTACAGTCAACTTCAATGAAATTTTCAAAACAGAATAATTTAAAGAAACACTTCTATACACGAAGAATAATTCCATCTCCAGCACTCGTACACTGACAGGCGCCATTTTAAAATCAAGTTTTCATTTTCTGGGAGTTGCAGCTGCCCTGTAAACTATGAAAATGTCTGTCCGTCTCAACAATATTGTATTCAAACTATTTTGTTTAGACCAACGAGCAATCTTGCTGAACTTCCTCTAAATTTCAGCCACTTTGGTCCTGAAACCTGAGAGTATTCAAACGAATTTCTATTTTAAAGTTGGAGTGTTAGAGTGCATTTTGTTTTGTAGTTTCATTGGAGTTAAGGTATATTTTTGTTTGTAGTGTGTTGCAAAGTTGTGTGATCACTTAGAGAAATTGGGGTGGGATGGTTTTTGATTATTTGTTTGTTTTTACCATTTAAATATTAATTTTTTTAAGTTTCCGTTTGTAAGAAATATTGTAAAATATTTGGTCTAATGGTCAGTCAAAGTTATTTTTTAATTTAAAATCATTACAACAATTTAAAGATTTTAATTTATGTTTTACTAAGGAATTACTGTTTTTTAATATCTTTAAATGTAAAAAAAAAAATAAGTAAAAGGTTGTCATTTTACTTATTTTTTTTATGGTTGAACGTATTTTATTTACAACAAAAATATATACATACTTGTTACCATTTTATAAATTAAAACTAATTTCTAAGTATAAATAAAAAACTTACAACAAAAATAATAAACAAACAATATTTTACTTAATTAATTTTGACAATTTGCGAAAAAAAATTCTCATATAAACTTTTATGATTTTTTCTATACTGAGTCTATTTTATTATTTGTACTCGAATGTCCGCAGTATACACTCGAGTGCCAACAAAAGGGAACAGACTAACCCAAGCAATATCAACAAGAAAACACTCAGTATGCGATCGGAATATTTTTTTTATTAAAACTACCCGCGGTCTAATGTCAAATGCAAAATGTTATTACACGCGGGCCGTGTACGACGATTTCAATTTCAACAAGTGGGTAGGGATATTGCGCCTTCAGTGTACGGTGTACAGGCGGGCGTTGTAAAGTGGTGATAGATTTTATATTGGTTTTGCTTGATAGTTTATCTTTTTTCATTTTTTTCTTGCACGTAGTTGGATATGAATTTATTTAATTTTGTTAAGTTTTTTTTAAGAAAATGGAGAAGAGACCGGTGGGTTTTTCTTTTCCCATATTGACTAGTCGTGGTGGCCTAATGGGTAAAAATCCCAAGTATAAGTGTGGGTTCGATTACAGATCAGACAAGCACCATTTTTTCTTAGTTTGCATTTATTTTCTAATTATATCTTTGATACCAATGGCTGATTAAAGGGTGAAGAAAACATTTCGAGGAAATCTGTATGAAAAAGTCTGAAATCACCAACCCGCATTGAGCAAGCGTGGTGATTAACACTCAATCCTTCTCTGTGTGAGAGCAAGCCTGTGCCCAGCAGTGGTACACTAAAAAGGCTGATGATGCAATATTATTGTTCGGGGTTGGTTAGAGAAAAGATAAACTCGAGTAAGGATAATAAATTTCACTGTATTCCAAGTCAATACAAGGAGATAATATTAAGATTAAATTAAACTAAAATGAGATGAGATTAAAGAGGTATGATGAGTCACGCGCTCGGTAAGGTGTCGATTGGTGAACTAACTAATTACCACGTAATTAGTAATAAAGAAAATGATCGGCTTTTACACGGCCCGGTAATAATGATGAGCTAGGTAAAATGTGACACACTTTGTACGGTTGTTAACTCGTACAATTATTGACAATTTGATTTGTAATAATTTGATTAATTATACATATTAAAACTTAATATAGTGCAATAATTTAATTACGGATTAAAAATAAACGTAACAATGCGACATTTCTCGTGCTACTGTTGGCAACACAATCCAATTTTGACAGCTGGCATTCGAACTAAAACAATTGTTACGCCTAATATCCTAACGATACGAAAGTCAAAATAGATTGACATTATATTTTATTAGCTCTTATTTAATTATGCCTATCAAGATCTTATAAATTATATTCATCGTGACGACAACACTAAACATTAAATCTATGTTTATATTTCTGTGTTGCTAGTTGATTCTCGCGATTTCGCCCATGTTCGGGGTAACTGCTACAGGTACTGAAAGATTGGTTTTTCAGAAATAACGTGGTTTTCTGTTGGTAAAAGTATGTTGTATGATGAGATTACTAAGATTTTTAGATGTAGCTAAGGTAAATTGGTTAAAAGTGAGGATGGGTGATACGAAAAAATCACGTTTTATATCTAAGTAGGTACAAATCTGTCAGATTTCTGCAATAGATTTACAACCTCATCACAATAGTGGAAGGTTAATGTTCGATTGGTAAAATTTGACAGATTAGGGTAGGTTTGCTTGCTGGCGTTTGTACAGATGACAGCACATCAAGTTACCACAATCTGTCAAATGTCTTCAATCAATTTTCAACCTTATCACAATGGAGGTAGGTTAATGTTTAATTGGTAAAATTTGACAGATTCGTATACGTTGACCTGCTGTCGCCTGTACGTAAAAATGGTTTTGGCTTGAAAGCCGGACAGACAAACAAAGGTACTTTGCCATTTATAATATTATTAGAGAGAATAATTTTATTACTCCATTTATTGACAGGAATTTATAGATGATTAGAGCTGTGAAGCTGTGGTGTCTTAGAAATAAACCTAGATTTGAATGTCGCTATCTGTTACCTATAAAATAATTATGTATTGGTACGTAATTAACTAACAGTTTCTAAGGTATTCATTTAGAAAGCATATTTTTTAACTATCTTGACGTTAGCTTCTAAAATTACTTAATGACCGTTTCGTAGGTTCCATTCAGATAATAGCTACCTAGAACTTTATCTGGAACCTCTGAAACTGGCCCTTAGTGTAATTTTTAGCGTTACACTTGAGGACAAAAAAATGGCCGATTTTTTTTTTGTAATTTTATGTCTAATATAAATTTTATATACGAATTATATTTTTGTATGTTTATTTTTTTTGTATTTTCTTTGTAATATTAACAATATTTTGTATGTTTGTTACAGGATGTCATACACACAATCAGCGCGCCTCACGGACAAGTACAGAGAATCGTCGTGTTTAAGAAAAACGGTGTACAAGCCATGGTTGAATATCCTTTTCAATAGTAAAACATAATTAGATTCCATTTAATTATCATACAACATATTTTTAAATATTATTATAAAAAAGGAAAAAACAGAAAAACATTTGAAAATATAAAATATTATCCTTAGTAATATTTAACTTTAACAGTAAACTATAGCTGTTCCCGGTATTTGGCACGCAAGTTGAAAGACCTATTGATATCGAAAATTAATTATTCAAATAAGGCTCAGAATTTGCAATGTTTGAAGTTTTAGAAAAAAAGTAAGTTTTTTAAACAGAAGTGATTTTTTATATTCGACTCCTAAAAGCATATAAATTACTTTATGTAAAATTTCTCGTCAAGACGTTTCCAAAAATCCGCATACTTTTCCAAAAAAAAAAAACTAAAACCATTTTAATGTCAATACTATTGATGTAATTAATTTAATTTAACTGCAGCTTAACATCTCAATATAAATAAAGTAAAGCATGCGGTCTGTTCAATAATATACAATATAGCATGATATGTTTATATTCAATCTCTTTGGCTAAACGAAACGAAAGCATTAAAAAGATGTGCACGTATTTATATTTACCTTAGTCGAGGCGCGTCTGTAAGCGGTTTCTTAAGCGGAGCGGGTATGAGTAGCTACTTGAATAAACTTCCCAAAACCAATACGGAACCAATTGAATTAGATAAATAATACTTTTTCTCCGATGGGAAATCATCAAGTACTTTTTTCCTATTGGAAATGATCAAATGACTCCTCTAGCCGTGGATGCAGCGCGTGAGGGAGTGTCAGACTTTTACTTAGTAAAATCCCTTCTTTGGGCCCTTTGTGTTCCAGGGCTGTGGTGACTCTTTCAAATAATCTCGTAGCCCCGATTGGATAAGTACTTAATTGTCAAGTATTTTAGCTGAAATCGGAGTAATTTTACTATTATTATACGTGACCTTTTATAGAAAGTATACAGTTTAAAAGTCATATTCATATCTATTTTTCGAATACGAAAAATTGGATGTTTACAATTAGTACGTGAAAGTTAAGTATTAAGTTGTAGTCGAATCTCTTAAATATGCTAAAGAATAGAACCAACATAAAAGTTTCACTCCAAATCGCTCCGCTTACCGCTCTCAGTAGCACCTTGCCCGCAATCTCGAGATGCTCCCGTTCTGTACCCCGTAAAACTCCACATAAATAAACACATTGTGATATATTCCGCCTCATACTGTTTCAGTAGTTTTCAGTAGTCTTCAGTTTTCAGTAGTCTTCAGTTTATGGAGTTTAAAATACAAATATGGCGTCGAAAGTTCCCAGTGAAAATGTGAGATGAAACTGAATGTATATCTGTCGTCTTGTATTTGTTACTAGCTTTCGTCAGCGGTTTTACCTGCGTCCTTTGGGAATTATTTCGCGCACCTAGATAATAATAATATGAATTAACACTGAAAGAATTTCTCAAAACGGAGCAGTAGTTCCTGAGATTAGCGCGTTCAAGCAAACTTCAGCATTGTGTGTTGATAATAAATAGTACATAAGTGACCAACTTCAATCGTATTTTAACCGACTTCCCAAAAAGGAGGAGGTTTTCATTGATTGCAGCTAACCAATCTTTTTCAACAGAAAACTCATTAACTTGTGAAAGGTTGGTTTTTAAAAAACTAGTGTAATATTTTACGATGTTTGTAATTACATGTTTTATGAACGGATACACGAATTTTATGGGACATTCCGCGGTAAAATGTGATGGTTTAATTAGTTATTAACTTCTTCAGTTGAATTATTGTTTAAACTTATTAAAGTGAAATGGTTTTACCATCGACTCGTTGAAAATAGGACGGAACTCCTACTTTTAATTTATCCTGAAGTGAGTTTGTTTGTTACAATTTAACTGTAAAATGGTTGAACCAATTGTGATGAAAATTAACACAAAGATAAGGATCCAAAAGACGAAGACTTTTTGAGTCTCAAAATTCGAGTTTTTGGAGTCGCAAGTACTCTCGGAACGCAGGTGAATCCGCAAGAAATAGCTAGTCATAAATACTAACCGAACACCTCAACCAATCGGCGAAAAGCTATAAAAATATCATCGTTCCCACAGATCTATTATAACCATGACTAATGTCGGCTTTTCATATTATTTTTACGTGAGAAATCATTTCAGCGATGCGCATGAGTTGATTTGTGGACATATCTTTGATAGTGGCTCAAGTTTCAAAGAGCTTTTAGTCCGTGAAATAGACTCATATATTTGTGATTTCATGTGCCATTAATATTAATTACATCATTCTTTTTTGCCTATGATTTGAACTGCGTGATGTGGGAACTATTTCGCGCAACCGGATAAAAACTAACCTTCCTCGATACATGACCTGTTTAACGTTGAAAGAATGTTTCAAATTGGTTTCTTAGAAGCAAGCAAAAGAAATAAATTCTACAACTATATATTATTGGTGCACTTTTTAACCGATCAATTGCGGTACTTCCTCCAGGACAAGGGGGAAACCACGTGTGGAAACTAGTATGACATAAAAGTTGGTAATTAAAATGTTTTCTAGTAAATAAATAGATTCGCAATCACCATTATCAATCACCGTTTTAATCTATAAGACTTCGAAGTCTATTTTAAAACGATATCCGAGTATTTGAATGCTATTAATAATATAAATAAATGCCAATGAAATCTATTTGATTTACGACTGAAATTGTTACGGCTCGCCTGAAAAAAATATTTTGAATGAGTTATTTGAAACACGTGGGTTTCTGACAGGGCGCTTATCACACCGTAGTGTATCGGAAATAAAATTATTTTCAGTCTCGAATGTTTAATTGGAAGTAAATAATAATACTATACAATATTTGAGTACACACTATACACTTAATACACTTAACTAAAGATAAAATAAAAATGCTGCTACAAATCAATGTAAATAAAATAATAACAATTACTAAAATCAATTTAACCATTATTTTTTATGTAAAATAAACTATCAAGATTATTTAATTTTACATAAATGCCGACTCACGTGTAGTATAGGTAAAAAAAATATTATTTTGTGCTATAGCAGCATTTTTTCTGAGCTATCCGGGTACGAGAGGTAGGTATCTATATTTTATCCGGATACAACAGGAAGTTTCGCCAGAGAAGACGCGGGTGAAACCGCGCAGAACGACTAGTTTTCTTTATAAATATGGCAATTTTTTAACCACATCTAAAAAAGCGAGCTGAAAAAAAATAGCAACACGCCACATTTTCTTATTCAAACCCTATTTCACTAGCCGACATTTTTTCTAAACAACTGTATTAATCATTCCCTAGTATAAAAACGTTTGACTTGTAACACATGTAACACTTAGCTGCTCGTTCGTTTAATTAATGTTTTACAATGTTACGCTTCGGTGTGATACAAGGAAAGTTATTGTAAATACAAGGCCGGTGTAAGTCGGCCCACGCCTTATAATAAAATTGTACTTCTAATAGATTTTATTATTAATAGTAATAGCGTTTTGGTTAGATAACTCTTTTCTGCGAAACATTTTTGGAATAAATGTATTGTAGGTGTTTATTATAATAATATTTGTCTGGTTTCTCTACAGAAATGATACTAGCGGGTCTTATTTTAAAAGATGAAATTAAACTTTTGAAAGTTAAACGCAGGTTTGGCTAAGTTGTATCAATTTATTAGCCTATCCGCCTACCCCAACTGTAAATGTCAAATATTTTGTTTAGCCTTGTTATACCATATGAACTCCTGAAGTAGTGTACAAAGTAGGTATTTATATGCATATTGTAAAGCTGAAGTTTGTTTATTTCCTTCAACGCGCTAATCTTAGAAATTACAGGACCATTTTTGGAAAATCCTTTCAGAGTTACATAACCCATTTTTCTAGCTTTTTATTCGGATGCACATAATAGTTCCCACGCAAGCGAAATGGCTGACTGAAGCTAGTAATTCAATAAAAAACATATACTTTTTGGTAGTCGGATATGTTAAAATAGATTTATTTATGAATGAAACATTTGGACAATGATCACACCTTTATTTAAGTATTTATTTAACACAACAATCACAATTACGTACGGAGGCCATTGCTAGCGATTGACAAGAGGACCGGCTAACGGTTTGTTCTCATGCTCTATACTAGATGGCGTTACGTGCGTCTTTTGGACAATATTTAATTAATCTTATATATAAAAATGAATCGCTAAATGTGTTGGTAAGCGCATAACTCAAGAACGGCTGGACCGATCGGGCTTATTTTGGTCTTAAAATGTTTGTACAGATCGAGGGAAGGTTTTTATATAAAAAAAAAACAGGATCCGCGTACGAAGTCGCGGGCAGAAGCTAGTATTATAATATTTATGTACTTATTACAACAGGATAAAAAAGTTCACATTCTAGAATTATACAGCAATAACCGTTAAAAGTGAAAGCCTCAATCATTTTATACTCAGTATTAATTCCGTTCTAATCTCGTATTCTGACAGCGGTTCAGTATAATAGCATAAAGTAATAAAATCTCTGTTTAATTACAATTTCTCCATTTTTCCAAAGGGACTTTTATTCAAATCAGTTTGAAGTTTTCACCGAAATTGGTAGCTCTATAAGTAGCGATGTGACTTTAGGGTGCGGATACAAGGAAGATTGAATAGCGATTATTAATCGGTAAAAATAATATTGCACATAATAATTTTTAAATGGTTTGTTCTTTTTTAAACTTTTATGAAATATTTAAAAATTAAATTAAAAGGTTAAATAAATTAATCGATGATACATATTTTAAGAAATTCTTGGGGCCGAAGGTACCTAATTAAAGAGACATCTCTGAATTTTACCAGCAAAAGTTTGGCCCATATTTTATTGCGTAAAAAGAAAAAAGCCTCAATATTTATGTATAGATTATTCAGACGACACGCGAAGTATTCTTTTCAGAACTTCTTTTCAACACAAAAATAATTTACGATAGCATTTTATTTCACAAAATCTTAGCTAAACTAGCCACAGTTTTTAGGGTTCCGTACCCAAAGGGTAAAAACGGAACCCTATTACTAAGACTTCGTTGTCTGTCTGTCTGTCTGTCTGTCTGTCTGTCTGTCTGTCTCCACGCTGTATCTCATTAACCGTGATAGCTAGAAAGCTGAAATTTTCACAAATGATGTATTTTCGTTGCCGCTATAACAACAAATACTAAAAATTAAAAAAAGTTATATATTAAGGGGGGTCCCCATACAATAAATTATAAAGACAGTGCAATTTGAATACAACGCCATCTGTTACTCAATCGTGGAACTACAGCTTGGTACGGAACCCTTCGCGCGCGAGTCCAACTCGCACTTGGCCGGTTTTTAATTGTCAAAATGACCAACAGTTAAACCACAATATTAACGTAAAGTCTACACGGTTAGCCCACGGCTCCATATTTAGATTGAACTTGGTCCCAATAATTAAGTTAGCCCCACAAACGAGGTTAATCAGGCAACGCTGTGGCTAACCGATTAATTTATTGGTTTAGTTATAGCTTTAGTTCAGGTTAACTCTAATGGAACATGCGTAAACTGATAGTTATAGTGATGTGTGTCTGTATTATGATGACTATAAGATATAAGGTTACGGAAATCAAATTGAAGTAAGTACCTGCCACGCCGCACTGCGTTATCTGTGCGGCATCTGGTAAGCCAGCCGATCATCAGATCGGGTCAAGGGCCTGCGCCAGGCCCAAGAAGAACGACGCCAGAAGACAGCGGGTTCATCCACCTGCTACTATCATGGATATAACAGAGAAGGCAACCAGCTCCTCGCAGCCGGTTCACCCACCGGTTGCGGCAGAACATCCGCCGAGGGCTGGGGAGGAGACAACAGTTATGGACACACAATAATGGCCCTACGTCGTTTCCTACAAGCCAACATAAACCATTGCGCCAGGGCTCAGGATCTCTTACTCCAAAGTATGGCGCAGTGGTCGATCGACGTGGCAGTTGTCGCCGAGCCGTATTTTGTTCCACCCAGGGATGACTGGGTGTGCGACACGAACCGCTCGGTGACACTGATTATGAGGTCTGCCGCCGACACCCTTCCCTTCGAGAACGTCACCCAAGGGCGGGGTTATGTCGCGGCATTTTGGGGAAACATTATGGTCGTGGGGGTGTATTTCGCCCCCAGCATTTCTCTCGCCGACATGGAAGATATCATATTAGAGTTGGGCACGGTCGTCAGTCGTTGTCGTCCTCGTCCCGTGATCGTCCTAGGGGACTTCAATGCCAAATCGACGGCCTGGGGTTCCCCGGCTACGAATGCGCGGGGCGAGTTGGTGGAGGAGTGGGCGGTCGAGCAGGGCCTGCTTCTCCTGAACCGGGGTTCCGTGCAGACGTGCGTGAGACAGCGGGGTGGGTCTATAGTGGACCTGTCGTTCGCTAGCCCCGCCCTCGCGCGTACGGTTCAGGACTGGCACGTCCTGGAGGAGGTGGAGACGCTGTCCGATCATCGATATATTCGATTTAGCGTCTCCGCCCATACCTCGGTAGGGCCGGTTCAAGCGGCCTCGGTGGACATTGGAGATGGCCCGCGTTGGGCACTGAAGCGGCTGGACAGGGAGGCTCTACTCGAGGCCTCTATCGTCAAGGCCTGGCTGGACTCTCCAAGCAGGCCAACCAACATCGACGAGGAGGCGGAGTGGTTTCAGGAGAGCATGTCGCACATATGCGACGCTGGCATGCCCCGAGTCCGGCCGCTACCATCCAGGCGCCAAGTGTACTGGTGGTCGCAGTCGATTGCGCAGTTGCGCATCACTTGTGCGCAGGTGCGACGCTGGTACGCAAGGTGCCGAAGAAGACGCCGCCGCCCCTTTACAGCGGCGGCCGAACAGGAAGAGGAGGAACTGTACAACCGCTATAGAGAGGCGAAAAGCGCTCTCCAGCTGGCCATTGTACAGGCAAAGGCCCAGGCCAACAAAGAACTGCTGGAGACTCTAGACCGAGAGCCGTGGGGACGCCCCTACCTTATGATACGGGGCAAGTTGCGCCAATGGGCTCCCCCACTGTCCCGGAGTCTCCAGCCACAGCTGCTGGAGGAGGTGGTGTGTGCGTTGTTTCCGTCGAGACCGGAACACACACCACCGGCTATGGTTCCTCCTCGTAATGTGCCCGACGCGGAAGACGACATTGACGACGACGTGCCCGAAGTGACCCGGGTAGAGTTGAGAGTGGCGGTGGCTCGTATCAGGAATACCGCCCCAGGGCCTGACGGCATCCCAGGCCGTGCATGGGTCCTGGCCATGGAGGCTCTCGGGCCCCGACTGGCAGGGCTCCTAAGCGCATGTTTGGAGCGGGGCCAGTTTCCAAGCCGGTGGAAGACCGGAAAGCTGGTCCTGCTCAAGAAGGAGGGGCGCCCCGCAGACTCGCCATCTGCGTACAGGCCAATTGTGTTGCTGGATGAGGTGTGTAAGATCTTCGAGCGCATCATCGCCAGTCGCCTCGTCCAGCACATGACCAGGGAGGGGCCGGATTTGGCGGACAACCAATTTGGTTTCCGCCAGGGGCGCTCCACAGTGGACGCGATCATGCGCGTGAGGGTCCTTGCGGAGGAGGCAGTTGCCCGGGGTGAAGTGGTCTTGGCGGTGTCGCTCGACATCGCTAACGCTTTCAACACCTTGCCCTGGAGTACCATCCGAGAAGCACTCCGGTACCACGGGGTGCCGCGCTACCTCCAACGTATTGTCGGGGCCTATTTGTCGGAAAGATCGGTGATTTACCCGGGTCGAGAAGGATGGGGTCGGCGAGAGACGTCGTGCGGCGTTCCGCAGGGGTCGGTATTGGGGCCACTCCTGTGGAACGTAGGATACGACTGGGCTCTGCGCGGTGCGCTTCTCCACGGCGTCGGTGTCATATGTTACGCCGACGATACGCTAGTTACAGCGCGTGGGAAGTCGTACCGGCAGGCGGCCATACGCGCGACTGCTGGTGTCGCGCACGTCGTGGGTAGGATCCGGCGGCTGGGCTTAGAGGTGGCATTGCACAAGTCTGAAGCCCTGTGTTTTCATGGGCCGAGGATGAAGCCGCCTTCGGGGTCCAGCATCATAGTAGGAGGGGTCTCCATCGCTGTCGAGCCGACGATGAAATACCTTGGACTCGTCCTCGACAGTCGGTGGAACTTCGGGCCGCACTTTACACGGCTCGCCCCCAGGTTGTTGGGCGCCGCCTCTGCGCTCTCGCGCTTGCTGCCCAACCTAGGGGGGCCCAACTCCTCCTGCCGAAGGCTCTACATGGGGGTTGTACGGTCGATGGCGCTATACGCCGCGCCAGTGTGGGCGGACGCCCTGACGGCCCGCAACGTCGCCATGCTGCGAAGGCCGCAGCGCGCGATGGCCGTCAGGATCATAAGGGGATACCGTACAATCTCCTTTGAGGCAGCGAGCCTCCTAGCCGGATCCCCGCCCTGGGACCTCGAAGCAAGGCTCCTCGCGTCGCTCTATTGGTGGCGCACGGAGGCAGTCGAGCGGGACGAGCGCCTGGTGCCTCGACAGATTGAGGCACGCAGGGCAGAGCTCCGCCAGGTCCTAGTGGCGGAGTGGCAGACGCGCTTAGCGCAACCCACGGCGGGGCACGCCGCTGTAGCGGCGGTAAGGCCCATTCTAGAGGAGTGGCTCAATAGGAGCCACGGCGCCCTCAGCTTCCGGCTGACGCAGGTGCTTACCGGACACGGGTGTTTCGGGAAGTTCCTGTGTCGCATAGGTCGGGAGCCGACTTCCCAGTGCCACCACTGTAGTGATTGCCGCGACGATACGGCGCTGCATACGTTGGCGGAGTGCCCAGCTTGGGACGCGCAGCGCCGTGACTTGATCGCGGCCGTAGGTGCTGCAGGAAACCTCTCGCTTCCGGCTGTTGTATCTACCATGGTCGGGAGTGAGTCAGGGTGGAGTGCCGTCGCCACCTTTTGCGAGGCCGTTATGCTCGCAAAGGAGGCGGCGGAAAGGGAGAGAGAGGCTGCCTCCTCTCTCCCCTCTCGCAGCAGACGCACTGGGCGTCGTAGGGTGGCCGACTTCCGGCCACCGTAGGGCGCGGCCTGCGGACGGCAGACTAGGGGCGTCTAGCCGTCCGACCAGCAGCAGGCCTCGAGGCGGCGGCGTCGTGTTCCGCGCGCGCCTCATACTGGAGTCCTGCGGCCGGGGTGACGGCCGCAGTGGGTGACGGGGCCCGCCTGACCATCTGGCGGGCCAACACCCGTCGGGGGGTAGGATGAATGCTTCGGCGATACCCGCCCCTTCGACACATGGGTGCATGAGGAACACGGGTTGGTTTTTAGTCAGTAAGAGTCTGACAGTCCCCTTCACCTTTCCCCAAGGGCGAAGGGTCTCCATGAGGATTTTCCAACCCGATATCAAAAAAAAAAAAAAAAAAGTGTGCTCCTTTGCAGAAACCACAAAGCGGGAAGTCTAAAACGGTGCCTAGGCCTACAATATATTGTGCAAAATGGACGTTTAGGATACTAAAGATAACAATGATTTTTAGTGAACATTTTAACTAACATTATAGTAATATTGCGAAATTATATTGTTCGTCTAGGCACCGCTTATCACTTCATAACCATGTAATTAGATAGTGGACGAAGATTTCCAAATGTAAAGAAAATGTAAAAAATGTTTAAAACTGTTTTAGAATTATTGAAAATTTTGGAAACCTTGGTCCTCATCAACAAGAAAATGTATTATAATAAAAACATGATAATTCGTTTACTATTTTTATTGTTACACTATAGTGACAAATATAATACGAAATCGGCATTTTAATCGTATGTCAATAATATAGACGGATATACAACTATTCTGGGCAGATATGTTATATGACAGATTAAACTGAATATTTGAAAAATATACTTTAAACTTACGCTGAGTTAGAAGAAGTAGAACTAACATTATTACTAACTTGTACTGATGCATATGTACCAATACCCATTTTCGTACGCAGTAACCAATATCGCAAGGAGCTGGTTATCCTTCAGGCGAACTTAGGTAATTCAGTAACCAGCTGTGTCTTTGCGACGATAGTGGGATCCGTCGTCTTTAAGGCTTGCATGATGTTTTCACCGACCTCATTCATAGAATTCACAACTGCAGTCCACGCTTGCTTTGCGTATTCTGCAAAATCACGTTTCGCTCGTGTCCCTCCTTCCATTTCTATGGGAAGAGCTGTCGCGATGGCCATTATAAACTGAAACAATTAGACAATATAAATTAACTCTTAATTTCTGTACTTTTAAAATAGTTCTTCTGCTATCTTTATACTAAGGTATACATTAGTGGCATCCAATGCCGATTGTCGGCCACGGCCGCTGTTCTCTTATAAGGAAATCAGTCAGCTGTACAAGACATAGTATAGTGCACAAGCATTTGCGGTGACACAGGTGCACTCCCTATTCCCTCACTCTCATAGCCCGATGGAATGGCAATCCGACACGACCGGAGAGAGATCAGACGCAGGACCGACATTAACGTGCACTCCGGACGGGTGTATCAATCACCAACTTGCAGACTCAGGGCTGCTTTGTGAACGTTTCTAATACCCACAAAGCGATTTAGGCCCGACCCGAGAATCGAAGCCGAGGCCTCGTGCACAGCAGTCGGCTATACGACAGCTAGACCAGAGGCAGAGAGTGGATTATAGTCGCAGTCCAAACTATGTCTTGCATCCAATAGCCTAAAATCTTGTCACTCAATAGCACAATAAAGTAAATAAACGTTATACTTACAAAACATAGAAGAATCGTTAATCGAAAATCCATGACGAAGTCACCAATGATATTATTATCTGATGGGAAATGAACCAGAGTATCAAAAGCAATTTATTCTTCTGCCTTATTGTGGTGAAAGTAACTATGCTGGAGCCAACCTATTGGTCCTACTACACTTTGCACGTTCTGGTGTAATCTGATAATATCACTAGAGCCACCATGAACATTTGTCTATTAACTAAATACTATTGTTTCTAGTCTAAGCTTACAATATATATTCCTCGAGAAATTCTCGTGGGACCGACAGGTGCTCTTCCTTTGTGAGTCAGTTCAGATTTACAGTATAATTTAAATACATTTCTTCTTTGTTACGATCTGCAACAAATTATTATGATTTAGTTTTTATTACTACGGATATAGGTATTATTTAACCTTCATCGAATTTATTGCTCAACGCTCGAGTAACAAAATTAAAACATATATTAATAATATTTAGAAATATAATCAAAATTATTAACCCTTAGCCACTTACCACCAGTTTTGCTTCCGTAACAACTTACCACCGGTCTGGGAGACCGCACGCTTTAAATGGCGCAGTTATAATGAATAGTCAAAAATAAAGGATTTATTATCATAAAATAGACATTTATAAAGTATAAACTATTTATTAAGATACAAAAAAACACGAAACAAAATCAACTCTTTTGAAAAAAAAAACATTACTTCTAGACTGACGTCAAATTTTAACAAAAACGAATGACTTATTTAAAAACTGAGATCGTAAATAATAAAACTACTAAATATTTATTTTTTACTTATTTCCTAAAATTTAGTAATCAAATAACACAGAAAAGTTACTTTTGGATCATTACTGTCCTTTTTTCTGTAAAATTGCAACCTACTTATTTATAGTTTTTTTTCGGCAGTTACTGCACAGCTTATTTAAGCATTCGAGGCATATTGGGGCTTTACATTCAGAACACAGGTACTATGTCTTGCGTCTTTTCTTTGATTGACAAGTGGAGCAAGTCTTACGTACTCCTAGCTTATCAGTGCAACCAACTGCACCTGCTGGAGTGTCTGTTTCATTGATTTTCAGGATCTGAGAAAGACCAATTCTGATATCGACTTCAACATCACTAAAATAGCCATTTATTATGTCCTCTTCATTTGACGAGTCTTTTTCTAGCAATCTAGCAATAAATTCGCCATTAGCAGGCATTATTCACTACAAACGTAAAAAAATACAGCGATAAAAAAGTAACGTAACCACTTACCACCGGTCTCACAGACCGCTGAAGATGTTTGGGACCTTACCGTGGACAAACGCGGGCACGTGCAATGATCGTTGGCGGCTCGCGCGACACTTACAAGAGCGGGGGGAAGGTACACGGAAGCACAAAACTCAACGATGCGCTGATGCCAAAATATAAACAAAAAACACTTTGACGGGGTCTGAGAGACCGGTGGTAAGTGGTTAAGGGTTAAATTAAATATAACTATTACTGATAATATAATAATCTAAATTATTAAATTAAGTATAACTATTTTTACTGATAATATAAAAGGGAAAGTAATAACAACACCCTGTAAGCAGCACAATTTTATTTTATTCTTTTTTTGACACCCTGATCAGAACCATAGGTATTGACAATTCTGACTATTTGAGTTAGGCTGGACCACATCATATTAGTACCGTCGTCACTCTATGTGCTGACAAACCACTGGATTTTCTTATTTACCACAGAACCGAGGAAAATCATAACGAATGGGCACTCGTATTTTCATTAGTCATAACATGTGAAAAAATATACTTACCAATATTTATTCTTGAATCAACATAGATTTATTATTCGCAATATTTACAGTTGAAAACAGTTCAGCTTAAAAATAACTTATCTTTCTTATATAAATTAGCTATTCTAAAACTATGAAAACAAAATTATAATTTTTCTTAACAATCTCGATTATATTTTCATTTTCCTGTTAGCTTATCCTCGCAACTGTTTTCGTGCTGATGACACATTTTAATGGATTTGTTCTTGAGATACAATCTGGTGCGGCGATCCATTGTATGTACCCTGGATTATAAATTACGTACAGACGACAGCACATCAAGTTACCACAATCTGTCAAATTTCTGCAATCGATTTTCAACCTTATCACAATGGAGGTAGGTTAATGTTCGATTGGTAAAATTTGACAGATTCGTATACGTTGACCTGCTCTTATCTGTACAATTGATGTCAAATAATTTATCCTTGTTTCTAAGTTGGCAACTATGGAATTACACAAAACTTACCTAATAAGTTTTGAAATTAACGTAGAAATATCGAATTACTAAAAGGTTATTTTTACCTGAAAGGTTTGATAGTTATGCTGAATAATATAACTGAATTAAGGTGAAATTTTATTGTAATACTAGCTTCCGCCTGCGGTTTCACCCGCTTTCCCGTGGGAACTACTGCGCGCACCCGGATAAAAAGTTGCCTATAACCTTCCTCGATAAATGGGCTATCTAACACTGAAAGAATTTTTCAAATCGGACCAGTAGTTCCTGAGATTAGCGCGTTCAAACAAACAAACTCTTCAGCTTTATAATATTAGTATAGATACATTATTAAGATAAAATTAACCAATGGGATTTCGACTTCATAGTCATTCTACTAAGTAGAATATCTACATTGTTTGATTCTTATTATATTTAATTTCTTATTGTACCTCAGACTACATTATTTTATCTACAACGATCTTACCATGCTATATTTTCACCAATCTACAGACTAATTCAAATTACCGCAACCGCTTATCACAAAGTCCTAAACCTTATCTTTTATTGTATAAAATGGCTCTCGTTCTGAAGATATTAGAATAATACCAATGGCAATGTAGCCTAGACTTAATTGTTCAGTAATATTATAAGAAACGTACAGACAGTTTTTGGTATCTTAAAAGATCTATCTTAAGGTAAATACGACTATTGGTAGTGATAAAACTTTTTGATGCAAAATCTGTGTATAAGGTGTCCCTCGAAGGATCAAATGGTACAGGTCCACATCCCCGTCCCTGTCCACACCGACAGGGTCATTTGCCATTTTTAATAAATTTGTTATCCTTAAATTTGACACACATTTCGAAGCTGATAAGTTGGTAAATAACCCTGTTCCATTCGATCCATATTTTGAGAGACACCCTGTGTAACCAGTGTAACGTCATAAGCGAAGTGCGTTTAGGCTCTAAACGATAGTTTTCAAGCATCCTATGCACATTCTCAGCCTCATTAGAACATTTTTAGTATTGTAGGTAAAATTAAATTACATGTTTGCCTATGTTTTGGTTTCACAAAAAACAGTTTTTTTTTTCATTCGAAAGTGGTGATTTCAGTTGTTTTTTTTTCGTCATTTTTGTATGTATTTTGTACGCAATTTCCTTAACTACCAGTCACACGTTTGAAAGCGTAGAATCAGCCACAAGAGCCAAGGAGGCGCTACACGGCTGTGACATATACTCCGGATGCTGCACATTGAAAATCGAGTTCGCAAAGGTATGTATTACTTATTTATTATACTATAGTTTGAACTTTAACTGACTTCAAAAAAGGATGTATTAGTTTAAAAACGATTTTGTTCATGTATGCTGATGTCTGGTTAAATTTTTAGAGCTATGTCTAAGCCAGTTTTTTGACGTCGGTTTTATTTTATGATTTTTTCTTAGTGTTTAAGAGATGTTGCAGGATAATAGGTATAACAATTTAGATCGCAATATAATAGTGTAACACTTAACAAATCTTACGTATTCCTAAGTCCCTACTCGTTAACGACCCTTCCAATACCCTATTGATCTGTTCAATTGCTTACTAGAGATTGAATGTGGACATTCAACTCCAGACGAGTAATGTCTTTTTATCTCTAGTAACCAAATCTAGAGATAGATGCTTTATTGAATTCCGCAATAAAAGATAAAACGACTTTACTCCAACTCCGTAAACTACGCACGTCTAGACACAATATAAGGTATCTACACCAATTACCGTCCATCGGTCAGTAACTCTATCTGCGAGGGGTGCTAAGTGAGCTCTCACGAACGAAACGTTTGCACTGGAGTCGAGTTACCGCGCCTTGTGAGTGGTGACGAGTTTTGGTACTCTTACCCTATCGATTTTTTTAAGTGACTTATTGAGTTTTTCGTCTTATATTTTATAGGTATGTTAGTTTAGCTGTTTAAATTGTGATGTTTAATTTATTCCGTAATAAAGGCAGGTTTTATTAAAGAATTTCCAGTGTGAACATCTATACTAATATTATAAAGAGGAAAACTTTGTTTGTTTGGTTGTAATGAATAGGCTCAAAAACTACTGGACTGATTTTAAAAATTCTTTCACCATTCGAAAGCTACATTATCCACGAGTGACATAGGCTATATTTTATCCGGGTACGGGCAGTAATTCCCACGGGATGCGAGTGAAACCGCGGGAAAACGGCTAGTAATTTATAAAATAAATAATCTTTCTTACTAAATATTGATTTATTTAATTTTCTCTTAAAATTATCGCTAAAACACAAAACAGTCAATTAAAAATACAAAGTGCATACCAAAAGAAAATATGCACCTTTCTCTTTTTCCTAGTAGAAAAAATCCTATTTCAATTTTAAAATGAATCCTTTTTAGAATCAAAACCAATCGGACCCAACTAGCCGAAGCAGAAACGACGCACAAAAGTAACGGTGTTACTGCAAATTTTGCTTATTCGCCTCTTTTCGTTGGGAGCGGAAAATTTTGCGAGAGTAAAAAAAAATGGCCGCTGCAACGCCCGGTGTCCGTGGAACGGTAGAAAGTATGATAGGGTTGTATGGTGACCATGATTTTATTTCCATTGGTAAATAAATTGATAAAATATTAAGTTTTTTTCTGGTAACGCTTTTTATCACGTAAATATGTCTCTTATTTAATTGAGAATTAAATAAGGAAAAAATAACTATAATAACTACAACGACGTTTTTAATATCTTCGAAATAAATCTTTTCCTTGATTACATCGGCAAGTTTACTTGTGTCATCTGACAGGATTTCATAATTCACTTGTTAAAAATCTTTTAAACATACGCTCAAAATACTGCACGGGTGAAACTTCACCCGTTCTATCTAACAGATCATTCCATAGAAAAGTAATCGAAACTAAAAACATTCATTTGGCACTATCTGTCAAGTAGCTATTTAGAACTTTATCTGGAACATGTCAAACTAGCTATGGTTGTCATTATTTTACTTCTTCTTCTTATTATGTGAGCTGCAGGTTTAATCACCTGAAAAGCCCTAGTGTCAGAGTTTTCTCAAATCCGACTGACGGCCTCTGACGTGGAATTATAACTACGACTGTAGGTAACAATCGAGGACGACGGCTTTACGTGCCCTCGCAGGCACGGGGGTGTAACACCGCCAACTTCCAAACTCCAGGCTGCTTTTTGTGAAAGCTTCTAAAAAACCCACAAAGCGATTTCGGCCTGGACCGGGAATCGAACCCGAGACCCGTGGCACGGCAGTCGCGCTATGCGACCACTAGACCAACGAGGCAGTTTTACTAATTTACGATTTATCAAACCTTATTAAACTCGAGGTTTCCAACACCTGAGAAACACGCAACAAAAAAACCAGGACAGTCTTTCCCCCACAAAATCCTGGTCACCCCACCACACCGTTAGCACAGGAGCTTCATTTGACAGCATTGTTCGGAATAGCCCATCTTTTTATTCAGTTCCCCATTCTCTATGGGTAACTGGTTGTACCATGATATTCCCTTGTCCCATGTAATCACATTACTTTGCGTTTTGGTAGGGTGTAGTGCTAGCAATTATATTGGGGTGTAAGTTGGCGTAGGTTATGGTGAAGGGTTGAAATTTTGGGTTGAATCAAGTGTGATATGGGGTGCTGAGTTGTTAAAGTTTGAATTGGAGTTAAAATGTACACTGTTTTGGATTCAATACTGGTTTGATTATAATTTTTATGAAAGAAAAAAGGTATGAGTATTGGATTATTGTGATTTTTATCCGTATCCTATGAAGTTAAATCCAAAATAAAATATTTCAGCCTGCAAAGCTTAAATGCTGAATGCAATACGCGAGATTTCAATAAAAAATATACTGATATAAAAACGTATTTTATATGAAAAAGTATTAATAACGCATCGCACTAACAGTCCTATTTAGCAATTCAAAAAATGGAAGATTTCGCCAGTTTACCGACAAGCGTCATGGCCGGCCATCCAATAAAAAAGAATCGCTCCATTTCGAATTTCGAACGCCAGCTATTTGCTTGACAACCGTCGCACTGTTTGGACGTGTGTCGTGCTCGTGATCGCAAGGATCGGAAAAATTCCCCTTTAATTTTGTATTTTCATTTTAAATTGGATTCGTATACGTAACAGTAAAAAAAGGATTTATCCTGCGCTTTTACTAGTTAAAATAAGCCTTAACATTTTTTTTTTTTAGTTCTGGTTTTATCAATTCCAGTATTTGTAGACGCTATTATTCAGATTTATTAATATTTGCTCAACAAAATCCATTAATTTATCACCTGTCATTCTTAACACTGAAGTATCAAGTTATATCTGTGGCCCTAGTGAAAAGGGGTACAAGTCCGATTTTGTCGAAAACGAGTTAAGTATACCAAAATGATCAGAAAAAAATGCTCTATCGTTTGATGTAAAGAGATCTAAGTTATCTCTAAAAACAAAGAAGTTATTTGGTGCATATGGGTATAACTGACACAGAAAAAACTACAAAATTCGGATTCAAGTTCTTTTGTATTGTTTTAAACCGAAAAATAAAAAATATATTTTGTGTTTTTTAATCTAAATTAATATAAGATACCCACGTTTTGATTTCATTGGTGTTTAGCAATACAACAAGAGTTGGTCCTTAAAAAAGGCTTAGTGAAGAATAATATTACTAGACATAAATCTGTTTTCACCAAAATAAAGGCCAAGTAAGTAAGTTATTGACTATCATAAAAGTCATTCCAAATGCATATTCTTTTTCACATAAGAGAATTCACAATTTACTTATGGGAGAAGGGGTATAAGTCATTTTATACCGTCAAAGAATTTATTTTGTGGTGGGTATAAGTCACTATCTTAAAAACTATTAACTTTACATAAAAAACAACTCAATAATAATAAACATCATACTCTGTTTACCTATAAAAAATATCACATGTATTTCTTTTCCTAGCGGTTTAAATGTAACACGCAGACAAGCACGAAATTTATGCGCGCCATGTGATTTTTGCCTCTCCTGTAAAGTTGTATTTTTTTACTTAGATCCCTTTTCACTAGGGCCACAGATATTCAGTTTAATAACAGCTTTCTGAATAAAATTTCTATTGTATTCTTGGCTTTTCATGGGTCACAATGAAAAAGCGTGGCGTTGTACACTGTTGTGACGTCGCGATACATTAATCATGGCTGTTATTAACGTGTACTGGTATTTTGTTGACAAAATACTGTCAGGGTGCAAGGTGGTCGCGGTCAGAGGTGATAAACCTTTTATTTTAAGTATTAGGAGTCAGGACAGAGAGGTGATAAACGTTTTGTTTTTGGGTAATGATTCTCTACGTATTTCAAAAACCATCTATCGGTGGACTTCTTATGCGAAATTTGACAATTTCTAGTATAATGTTATCTAATATTTTGTGCAGTTTACACCTGACAGTTTTCAAACGAGTGACTTATTTGTACTGACTGACAGCAAATGTTAACTGCATATTGAAATCTATCAGATAGAAGAAATTAATCATTTGAAAGCTAAGTTTCTTGACACCTGGATGAAACAAAGTCAACTAGCTCTTCTCTATATCAATCTCGGTCTACATGCTTTATTCTTAATTAGGCCAGCCGTTTAACCTTGAAAACATATCAAAATATTTCTACGGTCCAAAAGGTAGCCTCCCTAAGTCACTCTGTCCTAAGAAGCGGCTTAAAAGCTCAAGGAACAATTAATAGCCTTTATCCAGCAATACAGTACAATAAAATACCCAAATAAATAAAAGATTTGTTGACAAACGAACTTGTTCCCTTTTTAATCCCAATGCTGGGCAAGTACAGAGCTTTCGTGTCGCCTAACCTGTTGTAACGAGTTGCTAAAAGCTCTCGCTTCAAGAGCACGTTTTAAGAAGCTCGCAGCTTTTGCTCTAGGGTTGTCAGGAAACGAATTAATATGGCACCCCTGACATAAATATGAATAGAATCATGCAAAAGACGTAAGTCCAAACCAAACAAAAGCTCTGAAAGTAGTTATGTTACTAGTGAAATTCAAGTAGTTACAGACAACACATCATGTCACCACAATCTGTCATATTTCTGCAACAGATTTTCAACCTTATCACCAAATTGGAAGATTATTGTTCGATTAGTAAAATTTGACAGATTCGGGTAGATTGCTGTCTTTAATTCAACTAATACAGAAAAATAAATAAAAAAGTTGAAAATCTTTTTGAATTTTCACAAAACAGAAAGTCCTGCTTAAAATATTAGTTTTGTGCTAGAATTGAAAGAATAATTTTATTCATTTTATTACAGACTATTAGTCAACTGTATTGACATAAAACTGTCATCATCGCTCCATAATTTAAAATTTATAACATCCTTAAAAAACACAAAAACTCGTCTCACGTGTCGCTTAAAGGTCTTTCAAAAGGGAAAGAAAAAATCCATGTTTTTTTTTTCTTTGTACCTTTTTGGCACGTGGCAGCCCTTACAATTCGACCCTTATGTCATCGATCCCTTCCGTATACAATATAATAGGGCTGACAACTAAACGTTTTATTATGACACCCCCTGTGACGGCTAATGGCTATTTAGGCTATGGCGTTTTGTACTGATTTGCATAAAATATAGGTGAGGGTTAAATGTTGCTGTTTCTGATGTTAAATGACCATTAATTTGTCCAAAAGTTGGTTTAGTAGTTATAATACCATGTTGTATGAAACTTGAAAGTGAAAGACACTTTAATTCTTTAATAATAAGGGCCAATAGAAATGTTTTTAATTTTGACTACTTTTCTATGTGATTAACTTCCAGATAGCTATCTAGACAGAACTTTATCTGCAACCTCTGAACCTGGACCTTAATGCAATATAATCTTTAATGAAAAAATTACGACAAACTTTTGTGAAATAAGATGAATACAAACTTCACAGGAAATGTGAGTTTGAAAAGTCTGAAATTACCAAATCTGCCTTGAAGACGGCATATTATCAATGAATATATATTTTCTTTGATCAGAAAAGCCTTTAGATTTGAATTCCAAAAATACCTTATTCGAACCTCTAACAGATGTGCACAACCTTTTCAAAATCCACATCTAAACAAAATAATATTTAAAAAAAAAAAAAATAGTTCGTTCCACTTACGGTTTAAACCCTTTAAAATTCAACCGGCGGTATAAAAACGATAAACGGATAACATTTAAAACATGAAAAGCGGGTAGAAGGAAAAACTCGACTACTTAACATCCGATTAAGTTGAAATAAAAAAAAGTCGGCCGCTTCGGTCCGCGGGCACGTAAGCTTGGCGGGAGTTTTTTTTAGAGTTCCGTAGAGAATGCGTTTTGTTTGTTTTAAAAGTGACTATAGAATTATTTCCTATTTTTTTTGTAAGAAGAAATTTTAAAATCATCACTGTTCCTTGTAATTTTAAAGTTGTTTTAGTATTTGGTAGTATTGTAACTTATTGATATGTGTATCTAAATAGTATGCGAAAAATAATAGAAATTGGTACATTTTATCAAAATATAGTCAATTTTGAATAAACAAATGGGTTTATAAATCATTATACTCGTTAAAAATAATAAAATATCGATGATAGTTTGAAATCAAATTGTGCTACGGAACCATTCTAATTTGTTTCGTCATTTTTCTTTCGCGTAACAAATGGGGCATGTAAGAGTAACAAGTTAAAATTCTAAATGAAGTCGAAATGTTGCCGACCCCTGCATACGAATAACTTATTTTTAGCGTTTAGCCGTTTTTACGTGAATGTGACTGGTGTAAAGGATTTGTACTGTTTTTGTTATTTTTTATTTTCGATGCTGAAAAATACTGAAAATAGTTGTTGTATGCTATTATGGGTATTAGAAATATGGAATTGTTGTTTTTCATGGAGAATGTTGATTAGAAGAACTTCTAAAGAGATTTGTTCTGTAACTGTATAACTGTATAATTAAGTTTATAATGTTTAGGTATGTGGTGTATATACTTTCTCATAAACGTAAATTGACCCACTTTATGTCCACAACTTTCTGCAACCGACATACCTGAGATTAAAAGTAAACAGTGTCTAGTCCGCCAGCTTAAAAAAAATAGAAAATTTGAATGAAATACTTGGACCTTTCATGAAATCAGTTCTTACATCTTCTGCCATGGTTTTTAAGCTCATTCTTAATGCGGAAATCAATATTCTGTCTATCTCTGGATTTGCTTACTAGTGATAGGATTTTGACATTAGCCCCATACAAGTAATGTCAAATGTCTATCTCTGGTAAGCAAATCCAGAGTTAGATAGGTTATTGGGAACGGCCGTTAGTCTGATTACGTTCTTACTGATTATAGATATCCATATCTATGATACTATTTAACCCACGCAACTTTCACCATCACTTCCCATCCATTATTCGCACCATAAAGCGAAAACAGCCCAAAGATATTTCCCCCCACAAAATCACGATACATATACCTCTAAAGCGGGCCATTTCCTTAAAGCGCTGCAGTGCTAAGCACCTCTCGCTTGAAGCGCTAGATTGTCTGCTTCTTTGTCAGGCAATCGGATGCACGGAGCGGGGGGCGGGGAGCGTTTTGTTTTTGTTTTTTTCACCACAAAGAATATGGTGTCTTCTCTTTTTGAAATTAGCTGGAAAATTATTGAGCGGTAAAAAAAGTGTCTATAGTAGCTGTACTTATACCGCGGTTCCGTATGCATCTCGAGGGAACTATTTCGCGCGTCTGGATACAAAAGTAGTTCAGGCTCTGGCTGGACTACCCTGTGTAGATACCTGTTTCTATTTAAATCGGTTCAGGAGTATTGTTTTGAAAGCCGGCCAGAAAAATATAATTATTTTTGCGTTTATTGAGATGTTCGGAAAGTATGTGAGAAAAATATTTCATGGATAATTTATTTATCTATACTAATATTATAAAGCTGAAGAGTTTGTTTGTTTGAACGCGCTAATCTCAGGAACTACTGATCCGATTTGAAAAATTCTTTCATTTTTTTCAAATTGTCAAATTCAAATTGCCCATTTATCGGGGAAGGCTTTAGGCTACTTTTTATCTGGGCGCGCCAAGAAGTTTCCACGGGACGCGGGTGAAACCGCTGGCAGAAGCTAGTTAAATCATAATTTGAAAGATCTTGTAACACTGTGACTATTTTGCAGCAATTAACTCAACGTGAAATTGATGACATCGAATCAAGTAAAGCTAATTTCATTGAGTTTTCACTCAGTGGTCAGGAATAAAACCTCACCACAGCCATGGGAAAATGAATCGTTTATTTACCTATCACATGATCAACACTAAAATAAATCTTAAATCTAGATTACCCAAATACGCGTATTGCATATCTTAGCCACAGTAGGTAGTCCACAAAACAATAGGAACCTGGTTTGATTCCCTGTGTAGCCAGTCAACCTGACATTTCTATAGGTTTTGGCAAGTTATCATTGTTTGGCCATTGAGTGAGCGTTTATAGTGTTCAAAATTAATGAACTCTCTTTCACGGTACATCAGAATTGCGTACCCAAAAACAAGGCAGGCAGTTTGTTTTTATCATAATTAGAGTGCATCAAATCATATTTTTTTCCTACACAACAAACCTAGACAACAGCACATCAAGTTACCACAATCTGTCAAATTTCTGCAATAGATTTTCAACCTTATTATAATAGTGGAAGGTTAATTTGATAAAATTTGATAGATTCGAGTACAGTGACCTGCTGTTGTCTGTACAATCAATTGATTCCATTTCTATTACCCAAAGTAGTATAGGTACACTCGATCTGAAACACAAACTCAAAATCATTTCTTCAAACTTGACCGAAAAACAGCTCTTTCTGAATTTAAAAATTTACAGAAGACAAGCACAAAACGGCGACTCTTCGCCACTTTTCACGTGTTTTTGCTCAGAAGAAGAAAAGAGATATTGCTCAAAATCCAACGCCTCTGTAATTTCACCCAACCCTCTAATGAAATCCGCTTCAGCCTTTTTTTTTTTTTTATTCAAGCGAAGAAAATGCCTACGCATACCAACAACGCTCGGGGAAACAAAGTGGTTATGTGGGACTCGCACCCACTAAAAACTCCGCCATCATGTCCTACTCCCGCTTTGTTGTCAGAGGAGTCACGAGAACTGCTACGCATGACTTTCGCAACAAATCCGCTTCAGCCTATGACAACCCGCTGGTTTCACAGCTCCATACAAAAAGGGCGGGTGTGCCAGTACACGCCACAAGACGCAACGTATTGGAATAGCTTGCATATCGCAATACAGAACTACCCTCAATTTCATTCGCCTTTGTATCAACGCTACGATTTAGGGGTCCGTGTGACTGGGGTTAAAATGTTTGGTGACAGGCTTATATTGCAGCTAGAGGTCGCTGAGTATGATTATGTATTTAAATTTTACTGCCTCGTTGGTTTAGTTGTTGCATAGCCGACTGCTGTGCACGAGGCATCTGTAATCTAGCAATTTTTATTGTCTAACTGTCAAAATGAAATGTATTGCGATCCAAATTGTTTTTTAAATATAACGCTATAAAATTAGCCCGCAGAATTGTGCAAAATATTTGGACCTGGATTTTTGGACCTTTGGAATCTCCAGAGAATATTATTTTTGATTGGTTATATATCTACTAATCATATTTTTCAGAAAACTATGTAATTATTGTTGAGGATAATATAATTAAAAAATATTATTTTCTGGAGATTCACCCACCTAAATTATTATTATTGGCAATGTTACATTTATCATCTTAATTATTACTTCCCTTTAGGATTATTACACGTCAACCATGATTATTAGAAAATTTATGAATGCATAAGTTTTATCACTAAATTAATTGGTTTTCATTCCTTTTGTTACAGCCTGAAAGATTGAACGTGTTCAAAAATGACCAAGACAGTTGGGATTACACATGTAAGTTATTTTCACCTTCTAATTATTTATGTACCTACTCCTGGTAGATTTGTTCTGTACTTTGATTACAAAACACTGTCAAAAATTCAATAATGGCTGCCTTTTATTTGTCTAAAATAATGTATCTTCCATTTTTGCAGTTAACTTCTAAAAAAATATTCTTTTAATTTTGAATAAAATAGTGTTTTCTAATTAAAGGCGCTTAGTAATTAATATCTGTTTTTGAATGCTTTGTAAACCATTTAACTGAAGGATTTATATTTATTTTGCGTGATTGGTCTTTTGTCATAAGTCCTAGAATTAGCACTTAAAATAGTATTTGAGTATTTCTCATAATACTTTCATTTCGTTTTATTTATCCTTTGATTGAATGGTTTACTTTAAAAAACGTTTATTATACTGAAATATGAATTAGGACTATCATACATAACCATAAAAATCAAAAAAGTAAACACCTACGAGAAGATTTTAAATAAAGCATAGCGTATAGATAGGTGTATGTCAGAATTTGGCAAAGCAATTTATTTTTAGCAAAAAGTTTACATTTTCTCACTCGTTCTTGCGATTTTTCTATATAAGTACTTGGCAAAATTCTGGCTTTACAAGTAATATATTAACACATTTTAACGTCCCATTACATACACGTCTGTTTAGACTAGAATTTTCTGCCAAAAGTCCAATGCGTCAGCACTTAAATGGCAGTTTAGGAATTTACAAGATGGCGTGCACCGTGTTTAAAAATTACATTTCTATTTATTAGTTTTCTTAAATTATACTAACATTCAAGGCATTTTTTTTTAATTACTCTTTTGTATTTGATATGCTTTTTTTGTATTTAATATTCATTGATATTATGATATTGAGATTTTAAGGCATGTCCGCTTTTACTGCATGTAAATTTTTGAAAAACAGCATATACCTACTCAAAAATCTCTACACAACTATTGTGACATGTTTTCTTAAAGTTTGATCTATTTGAGCTTTTTAATTATCTTTAGCTTTAAAAAATCATCTTCTCCAAAGTTTTGTTTTCTAATTTTTTTTATTCAAATATCAAAATCCTCATAATTTTACGTTAATCAAAAATTAAGTAGAGCTTTTAACCGGCCATTATTAAGATTTGAGGACCATTAATTTTTAATTTGCGTCGAAAATAATTTCTCGATCGTAAAATATATTTTTCCATCAAAATGAGCGCTTGTTTCATTTTAATATTAAAGGAAATCAACTTAAAGTCTAACAAAAGGCGGTTAGTACGTCTAAAAGACTCCTTTTCATATGCAAAAGAACCGGATTTATCCAGTTACCGCCAGTTCTGGGCAACAACAAGCAACGGACCGAACTCCGAGGCGCCATCTTGGAATTGTAAAAGTTTGAATTTAAAGTTATTTTTTTTATTACAAAAGACGGGAGCTCGTTTCATTGTTGCGTTCTTAATTTAAATTTGACGTTTCGGCGACGGTTTTTTTTTAATTTCTTATGCTGATTTGGGTTCTCGCTGTCAGATGGTTCGAGATTGAAAGGGAGTGATTTTGACTGAAACAGATACTAAAACAATGTAGAAATATGTTTTTATTCTTTTTTCGTCAAACTGCAGACAGTAAAGCTTCCGTGTTTCGGAAGTCACGATAAATTGGTGGGTCCCGGCTGTCATTTGAACATCTTTGGCAGTCGTTACGGGTAGTCAGAAGCCAGTAGGTAAGTCTGACATCCAGTGTTACCAAGGGCTATCGGGTTGGCTGGGTAACTGGGTTGTGGAGGTCAGATTGGTAGTCGCGTGTAACACACTGGTTCTTAGCTGCATCCATTAAGACGGGAAGCCGACCCTATCGTATTTGGGAAAAGGCTGGGCAGATGATAATGAATCTGCAGAAAGTAGTAAAATTAATACTCAGCGGCATTTTGTGGATTAATGAGGCAATGTATAATTCTAACACTAGATTATAGTTTCTAACTCAAACTACATGAAATTAATACAATATCCTTGTTGAAGGACAGATAATCAAAATGTCATATTTCCATGAATTAATGGTTCCGTAGCTCGTTAGCGAAAGACCATCAATATACGAACTATTGGAAATCAGTGGAGAAAACGCGCTAGAACTGGTTATAGTCAATTTAAATTCTGTCGTTAGACGTGCATATTGCATAGCGAATGACTTAAAATTGTGATCGAATTTTTGATGTTAGTTACCACGTTATTGTGGTGAGCAATAGGCATACATGGCACTGTCATATAATTGAGAAATAATAGCCAATTTATCGAGGAAGTCTACAGGCTACTTTTAGAAGAGCAAGCTCGTGGCTAAGTCAAAGCCCTACGGATTGATCTATTTAAAAGTCAAGCAATGCTTGGTCGCTCGATCGTGGATGTGTGACCATCTTGTCATAACGAGTTCTTCCGTGTGTCGAAGGGCACGATTAATTTGTGGGTCCCGGCTGTCATTTGAACATCTTTGGCAATCTTTACGGGAAGTCAGAAGCCGGTAAGTTTAATCAAGGGGTATCGGGTTGCCCGGGTAACTGGATTATTGAGGTGAGCAGTCACTCCACGTAAAACACTGGTTCTCAGCTGCATCCGGTTAGACTAGGCAGATGATTTTATAATCTAATTTATTTATCATATATTGAGATACTGTTGTGTGGTGCACGGAGTTGCTACAACGGGATGCGGATAAAACCGTTGCCGGAACCTATTTATTTACTAAAGTCGCATCAAAGAAACTCACATAGCTAAGCAGTATACTTAACAGTATACTTAACAGTATACAAGACAGTATATAACGCGAGGATCAGCCATCGCCCCCCTCGCACATTTTTGAGGGAGGGAGGCAACCCGACCGCCGACGCTACCGCAAGCAATACCGTCTAAGGGAGCATGACGTACTCGCTGCTACATAATAGCTACAAAAACAATTGATTAGTGCCACGATCTCTAGTAGACCAAATGGACCTGCTCATTGTAACATAATAATACAAGAAAAAAAAAAATAATAGGGTCAACTCACACCGAGACGCGACGCGACGCACGCAGATTTTACATAGAGCGACTCAAAATATACTTTATTTACTACCAAAAACGATACACATTCAATTGTGAGAATTCAGATACGCCGCGCGGCGCAGCGCGACGCATCTTGACGCAGCGGTGACAAGCGGCGTCTCGCTGCGTCGTTGATGGTACGAATTTAGGATGCGTCTCGCGACGCCGCACACTGGGGATTTTTGTATAGAGATGCGGAATAAAGTAAATATCTCCAATCTCCATAAATGTTTACATATTTACTACTAACGCACTAGTATATATTTCTATATGGAAGGAACATGCTTAAAAAATAGTTTTTTTTAATTATTAAAATATAATAAAATATTATTATTATTGCGATTTACAGATTATTATTAATAGAATTAATATTAATAGAAGTCTCAGGATACATGACAAATCATTATTATTAAAAAAATCACATCAAAATTGAAAGTTTTTCGTTATTAATGCGCATTCGCTAGAAAATGTTTAGTTATTATAATTGCCAAAAAAAATTGGTGGCACCTGGCGACAGCTGAAATTGATTTAAATCGAAAGAGTAGCCATTAAGCAACACTTTGGTACTAGTTTCTGACCGTAGGTAAATGTAGCTCAACTTGCAGATCCAAAAATATGAAAATATACGATTTTTTTTTATTTTCGTTAAACAAATTAAAAATTATCCGAAGGAAAAATAAAAAATTGTAAGTCGGCTGCAGCAAAAGAAAAAAACCACTTATAAGGTTAGGCACACACAATAAATTTCCCTCGCTAACGAAGAGGAGCGTGTTCTAAGGAAATTGCGATCGCCCCACGCTGAGTGAAAGTCGCCCGCAGCGACCTCTGGCACACGACCTGGTGCACTGTAAATGTTTGTACAGAAGGACCATGGGTATCATTTTATGCTAATACTAGCCGTTTTCCCGCGGTTTCACTCGCATCCCGTGGGAATTACTGCCCGTACCCGGATAAAATATAGCCTATGTCACTCGTGGATAATGTAGCTTTCGAATGGTGAAAGAATTTT
>NWSH02000571.1:9174371-9195157 GCA_002382865.2 Heliothis virescens
AATTACGCTTTAAAAATACAATTTTGTATCTAATTTTATATTTTTTTTGCTGATCTCATTATGTGATAATAAATAAATAATAAGAAGACTGTGACTAATAAAATGCTGTTTTATTTAGAAAATCTGCTGTAAATAATATAAAAATAGAAGCTATATTTAAAAGAAAAAGAGTTAACATGTATGATGTGCATTAAGATTATTAGCTGTGCATTAATAAAAAAGCTTTTGCTTTAGGAAAAATGGCTGTACGCTGCGAAAATAAATTGTAGTGTGTTTTTGTGATATTTTGCGTTGAATATTTTGCTGCGCAATCAGTAATTTTGATGAGAATTCGGATTTTTTTTGCATAGAAAAAGGATATTTTTTGATTTGCGTTTAAATACCACCCTTTAAAAAATCGGTCCAGTAGTTTTTGAGCCTATTCATTACAACCAAACAAACAAAGTTTTCCTCTTTATAATATTAGTATAGATGTCTTTCCAAGGGATATCGAGTTGCCCGGGTTACTGGGTTGTGGAGGTCAGATACGCAGTCGCTTCATGTAAAACACTGGTTCTCAGCTGCACCCGGTTAGACTGGAAGCCGACCCCAACATAGTTGGGAAAAGACAAGGCAGATGACGATGTCTTGCAATAATGTTCTACTTGAGTGGAAGGGCCAGTCTCAGGAGTTCCAAGTCGAGTTCTAGGTAGCTACATGGAAATGTTTTGTAGTTTTGATTATATGTAAAACCGGGCCGTAAGGTTCATTTTAACCAACAAGATTAATATCAAAAATGCCTTTCTCGTGTAAGTTAGTCTTCTGCACATTTCTTGCGGTGTGCCTGCATTATCTTTAGAAACGTGAGGATTGGATGCTTAGAGGTGCTCGAGTAGAATGGCTGCAGCACCGCACAGATTACCCGGATAACTAGTCGGGATAAATATTTAGAGTTAGTACTTTTTGTGTCAGAAAATATAAATGGCAGTTTACTAGCTTTTTCCTGTATTTCAACCCACATCCCGCGAGAGTAACTTCCCGCAAATAGGTAAATTGTGAGTAGTCTTTTTCAGGCTCTAGACGACACACACCAAACATGTAAATCGGTAGTTTTAGCGTGAAAGCCAGACAAACAGAGAGGTTGACTTTTGTATTTATAATATTTGGCAGATTTGCAATTAAGTACACCTTCGTATAATGAGCGGGGTGTAATTTTCGCTTGACAGATTATATTAAGTTGATAGTTAATTATCAAGTTTTTCTTTCGACAAACCTTATCTTGTCCCTTTCCTTTGTGAAATAACAACTAAATGTCCAAAGAATTGTGCATTAGCCAATCTTGTGCAGTAAATAGGAGGAGACGTGTTTACATAAGAATATAATATGAACCTGTATGTTCGTTTGTCTTATAAAATTGCTTCTGAAAATCAACGTCGAAAAATATCCCTCCAAAATAAAAATTCTACAAACCTTAAGAAAAACAACTTAATTAATCATGTCTTTTGTAATGCAGAAAATCGTTCACAAATACTCCTTTGCCGCCATTAATCATCGGCCGGATTCAAAACTTAATAGTCTGAGATGTTCTAATGGGAAGAATGCTTTTACTGCAAAAGGAATTGAGATTGCACGGGCGATGTAATTAAAGAAATGGATTTTGTGGCAAAAACTATGGATGGGATCTCTATTACATTTTGATTTAGATATGAGAGTTTTATGAGAGCAATGAGTGAGGATTTTTTTTCTTAGCAACGATGAGAGTAATGCCTTATGAGATCGAAAATATTTTGATGTTTTATACCTACTCTCATTTCCATCTTGTGAAGTATCATACATTGATATGTGTAATATATCCACGTTTGAAATTTTGATGTGACATCCATTTGATAATCAGCTTATGCTGAACAATCTTCTGCCACTGGTCTCCTGGGAAAAAATGTAACTTATAGTCTTCCTCAAAAAATGAGCTATTTAACACTGAAAGAATTTTTCAAATCGGTCCTGTAGTTCCTGAGATTTCCGCGTTCAAACAAACTCTTCAGCTTTACAATATTAGTGTAGATTACAATTACCTTTATCTTGCTTTATCCCAATCAAAAAAAATCCAAAATTCACAAGTAAACTTTCCTAATAAATAAAACAAAAGGCTTTTAACTCATTCCCGTCATACGGAACCCTAAAAATCTGAACGGGGAGTGCCAAATGTTGATGCATTTTGCATAAATTTTCACTCGTGAATTTTAAATCAGTTATCGGTGTAGCGTTCCCTTCGGTGTATGGTAATCACGTTTTCAAATAATATATGGAATTTTTGAATGAATGCAACTTGGAACGGATTGGTTTTTGGTTGATTTGTGTTTACTTGAGTAAGAATTGAAATGTTCAAGTTGTGTGGGTGTTTTGGTTATGTATCCTTCTGGAATTTTCGTTAGAATTTGTTATGTTGCCTTCAGTTGGTACGTTTTATTTTCTCTGTAAATAGTTTAAGGACCAGTTCTTCTTATATGTTTTCATGACAATTTTAAAATTTATGACACTATAAAAGTCACATGTAACTGATAGATTTTTATAAACCCATATATTCCGGCTACTAAGACACATCAATAAAACTTTTACGTCTACTGCCGAACATAGACCTTCACCTTGATTTCCAAAAGGCCCAGCATCTTTACTTATTAGTCCATCTTTCGAGGAAGACTATGGGCTACGTGTATTCGGGTGTGCTTAGTACTTCCCACGGGATGCTGTGAAACGCTGGTTGAAGCTAGTCATAAACATAATCGTCGGTGCGCTTTCCAAACCTGACAAGTGAAAAATAGCAACTTTTCAGGAGGAAGAAAAACTTCATAAATTAGAGACTTTTTTATCCATCACATGCACTAAAAAAAAAGCACACACCAGCTTTGGCAAGCACACCAACGTATATAGAAACAGAAAATGTTAATTTTGTAAAAATGTAGGTAAAATGCCCTTATATTTTCTTCTTCTTTCTTTACAAAAATAAACTTTTAAGACACTAGAAGTTTACAACGCGATTACAAGACTATCTACTCCGGCACACCTACAACTGCTTCATCTAATTCCCTCAGCGCGTTCCTTACAAAAGGAACAGTGTTCCTCGCGGGGAATTGCATCAGGGAGTCTATGTGCACTGATTGTGTTATCAGCTGCCGTATTCCAATAGGTTTGTTGTGTAACTGCTGTAAGTTCATCCATTTTGTCAGCGTTGGCTTTTGTGGTGTCGTTGATATGTAAATTATAATGTTTAAGGGTTGATTTAGTGTTAAATACTTTTTGGGGGTACTCCAGAGGGATTAATTTTATAAAATCCAAACAAAAATTTATTTCTTCTTACTCGGAAATTGAAATGTGTCAAAGTCAAATACGTGTATTAAAATTAACACTTTTTCACGCTAATAACATTGGACTTAACCCCAAATATTATTTCATAGAGTATTTCGAAAATATCAACATTTTAACAAATCCGTTTAATCGACTTTTTTTGTTTCTGGCATTTTAGCCATTTATTTCTGAACTAGCTTCTGCCAGCGACTTCGTTCGCGGAAAACTGACGGAGTTTCGTACAAAGTAACCCCTCCTTTTTACCCCCTTAAAGAGCGAATTTCCAAAAAATGATAGCCGATAGCAAGGACTAATAGCTATATAACAAAAAAGTTACATCAAAATCCGTCCAGTGGTTCCTGAGATTAGCGTGTGCAAACACGATTTTTTATACTGTTATATTATACTCGTATGTATAGATTGGAACCCTAGCTAACTTTTCGAATATTGTGTAACACCAAATGCTGCCTATCTACAAAATAATTTCATAAAACTTTTCATAATTGCCTAAAATACCAATAGCCTTTCAATAAAACCCCCGACATGATAAACTCACCAATACGGAATAACTTTTTAAAAAATCTCAAAAGTTTTAATGTTCTCCTATTAAATCGACAACTTTGGCAATTTCGGAATCAAACGGAAAGTTTATCAAAAGAAAATGTGAAAGAAAGTTGTAGACGAAGATTTTCTATATTATGGCAATGAAAAGTTGATTTTCGATGCAGTAGAATCTACTTGAAGTTTACAATGACCCTGGGTTTGTGAATGAAATGGATTTGTGGGAATACTCGAATGGACGGTTGAATATTTTCTTGAACATTTGTTGTTATTTTGGTTATGTAGTCTAGTACAGACGACAGCAGGTCAACGTATACGAATCTGTCAAATTTTACCAATCAAACATTTACCTACCCACTATTGTGATAAGGTTGAAAATCTATTGCAGAAATTTGACAGATTGTGGTAACTTGATGTGCTGTGGTCTGTACTACAGATGCAGTATTCTTGCATCTTAGATTTGTAGTATTTTTTATTAAAATTTAAGACTTTGCTTTTCATAAAAAAAAAACCTTAAACATCAGCAAAAGTAGTTTTGAAAATATTGATTTTCCAAAATGCGTTATGCCTTAATTAGGGCAACATTTTAACTATGTTCATCACACTACCCAGTTAATGTTCGATTCCTAGCATTAGCTTCAAGACTTATTTCTATAAGTACCCTTCCTTTATCTAAGAGAAAAAGAAGCACATCTATTAACAAAAGCAGGTAACTTTTTTAACCTTAATGTACACTCACATTACACAAACCAGATAAGTAAAATAGAACAGCATCACTTTATCTCAGTGTGCACATCCCCTAAGACTTGGCTCGTAAGAAGCCCTCGGATCGTTAGACCAGTCATCTTAGTAATACATTGTTATACGTATCGCTTGCCGGAGAGCCCCAACAGATCTAATTCAAGGAGATTTTTTCTCGAACTAAAATCTTGGCGCCCAACGTGGGACTAGATATGGTGCATTTTATTACTGATGCAAATGGGAATTTTGTGTTTGTTTATTTTGTTTTGAAGCTTATATTTGCTGTACTATTTTCGGTAATTTTTAAAACTTCATCTTAAGCTGGATGTAGCTTAACTCGCAAAACAAATCTCTTCTAGCTCGCATCAAAAACACACACTTATAATATACTAGCTTCTGCCAGCGGTTTCACCCGCGTCCCGTAGGAACTACTAGGCATACCCGGATAAAAAGTAGCCTATAGCCATCCTCGATAAATGGGCTATCTAAAACTGAAAGAATTTTTCAAATCGGACCAGTAGTTCCTGAGATTAACGCGTTCAAACAAAGAAACAAACTCTTCAGCTTTATAATATTAGTGTAGATTCTACAAAAACATACATACGTGACCGATTGAATTAGTGTCAACCGTTTTTCGCAACGTTAATGTTATGATAGATATTAATTAGTGGATATAATTAGATAAAATCGAGGATAGGGAAAGACAGCCATTTTCTTAATTGGCTATTCAGAAAGGTTAGGCCTTTTTGGATAATGTAAAGATAAAGTGTGAAGAAATTGCTATTGTCCATCAAACGAAATTCGAAACAGATCCAAGGCTGATGGCATTCGAAGATTTCTTCGTAGTTTTTTAAAGAAATTTAAATTGATATTCACCGAGTTTCAAGGAAAGATAAGTATCCTTTATAATGTGAGCTGAGAGCTGCATTGTAATTCAAATTCAACTTGAAATATACTTTCAGACTTCTTTCGTTTTTCTTCAAGGAATTTATAATTAGACGAGAATATTCTTTATGCAAGATATTATAATTCTTCTTTGAGTAAAAGACTTCTTTACTAAAAGCCACTCATATTTTTTTAAGTGTCTTTATTCACATTGACTGTGGTGCATTGCCCAATATCAAGACCACAGTACAAAAATATGACAATCCTACACATCATAATCATTTCAGCACAACACCAGATCATCATCTGCCTAGCCTTTTCCCAACTACGTTGGCTTCCAGTCTAACCAGATGCAGCTGAGAACCAGTGTTTTACATGGAGCGATTAGCAACCCAGCTACCCGGGCAACCTGGCACCCCTTGGTAAGACTTTCTGGCTTCGGACTACCCTAACGACTGCCAAGAAGTTCAAATGACAGCCGATCCACCAGTTTATCGTGCCTTCCGAAACACGGAAGAACTTGTTATGACAAGATGGTCACCCATCCACAGACCGACCGCGCCAAGCGTTGCTTAACTTTATGATCGAACGATCAGCACAACACCAGATGCAAAACTAAATTCGAAACAAGGAATTAAGATGATCAATGCACCTAGAAGTGTTACAATCCACATGGAACCCTATATTAATACCTGTGCGCATTCCAGTCGCAAATAACTCGAATACACGTAGTATTTACGAAACAAATATATAATAGGATGATAAATCCAGGCAATGCTGAGTTCCGAACAAATATTTTGATCATGCAACCTATGCTACGTTGGGTAAACAGAACCGGTTGCCAAGTGCGCTAGTTATGAGTCTACCTATGTTCTGGCCTAGGCAATATGTTTGGGCTAAAGATTTAGTTGTGGTATTGACTGTATTCTGTCCTGGACCTCAAGTGTCGAAGTCTCTTTTGGTTGGTCTTGTCAAAATTTTCGCTTGTGTTCAAAATGTATGGCACAATTTTTAGTGTCCTTAATGCTTTGTTATTTATTATAGCGTACTTATGTACAGACAAGAGCAGGTCACGGTACCCGAATCTGTAAAATTTAACCAATCAAACATTAACCTACCACTATTGTGATAAGGTTCAAAACCTATTGCAGAAATTTGACAGATTGTGGAAAGTTGACGTGCTGTAGTCTCAACATATATGAGGACTTGAAAAACTTGCAATTCTCTAGTAAAAATGTAGTCTACATTTCATAATTCTGTGACTGCTTTTGTTGAAAGGCTCACATATAAAGCACCGGATTGTGTGTCGTGTCAAGAGGACACTCCTCTCCCGTTTTAAAAGAAAAGTAATTCAAAAGATAAGGACCATGCGCTCATTAATTAAACTTAATTAAAATTCCCTCTCTTCTTTAAGACGGTAGTAATACTGTACTCTGAAATGATTAATTGCGAGTGGGTAGTTAGCAGAATTTATGCGCTGCGTTGAATATTTAAATTGTTTCAACCACTTGGCGTAATTTAAGTCCTTTTAAGATCACGGTGGCAAAACAACTTGGTGCTCTATTTACTCAGGTTTTTAGTGAAAATCTTCACTGTCAAATTAGCTTCCTGAATCCTGTTTCAGTTTTGTGCTTATTTTTGCTGGATTGCTGTCAAAATGGCGCCCAACGACTTCTTTAATGTTATGTGTTATGAACCTTTATAAATGTTGCATTCTTTTGTTTTCTATGCTGATAAATTATGTTTTTTGTCATGCAATTCTTTTAGCCAAGTTTAAGGGAAATATAATCTAAAATTACATATTTGTCAGATTTTATTTCGTGCTAAAAGAATCAGCATAAAATACAAAACCAAATTATATATTATCTCCTATAATTTTCGCTTCTTGCTACCACCCTCAGACATACCTAAAAGATAACACTGTGTATTTCTACAGCCATTTTGGAAATATTCCAAGGATTTTACAATTGGTTTCCTTTTCTTCGCTACTTTCCTAGTACTTGTTATGTGTAGTTTTTGGTACCTGTATGTCTTGTGAAAGTCAGTATTACAGAATTTTGCTCGTAAGTGTTATGCACTTAAGTGAGATTTAATGAATCTTTGTTTCACATGGAGTTACTTGTCGGTACTTCTCCATGAGACCAACTTTATGGAACCGTATTCAGTCCTAGCTCTCAACTCTACAGCTCTAGTCTCTCAACGTGTTTTAAGTTGGTATGAAATAAAAAAACTTAGAACTTGATAACTTTTACTTGCCCTACAGTAGTAGTTTTGTCGATATCTAACTCAATTTATGCGTTTTTTTAAGCTTTGTAGAGCTGAAACCCAACATTTTTTATACCACAACAAAACCTCAAACTCCAGAACACAAAACGTGTCAAAATACAGATCTAACAATTCTAGAAACCAAGACTTGCAACTAATTCACCTCATCGCTTCAAACGGAATCTTCAATGAATAGCGTGCGATTCTATTCAGAGTAGGTAGGAAGGTAGGTCAGTAGGGGAAATTGCCTGACCATCCTGACCTCATTGTGTGGGTCCCGACAACGGCTTAATGGCTGTGACGTCACGTGTCATGGCGGCTCCGCTTCGGAAGTGGCGTACGTTTGTTTTTTTATGGAAAGGTACGCCATTGTTTTGGGTCATAATGAGTGGGTGACATGTACTGGGGATGTGGAAGATTTTGGGAGTTTTTGGCAGCTTAAATCTTGTAGTATATAATATCGTTCTTAAAAATCGAATTAGTTTTTTGTAAAATATCATATGGGCAGTCATTATTTGTAGTTAAAAGACAAAAAATAAATGCCACTGAAAAAATGCTCAATTTTATGCGTTCTTTTATTTTCCTTCAAAATTATTTCTGTGTCCTTCTCGTAATTAGACAAATGCAGCTAAATTATAACTTCGCGAAATTAGACTACACCCGTAAATAAACGTATATAAGGACGAAACTCATTTCAGCGTTATTTATAATCAAGGAAATAGTCCTAGATTACAAAATATAAATCAAGACTTAATTTGCTTTACCATAATATTTCAACCCTTTTTATATTAAGATATGCATAACGAAATAAACTGAAATTGGTCTAATACCCTAAATATTCTCCCTTGTAACCGACTTGTAGGTACTCTGTACAAATATGCAATTTGTAGGCAGTAGGTACATATAGTTTCAGAAAAATATTCATATTCATTTATTTCTGGCTAGGCTGGTTATTAAACCTATGTAAATGAAAGGGCTAATATTACTTTTAGGTCTTATAGTTCCGTGCTTGATGTGAAGGAATATTTGTCTGCCTAGCTACCAATCTAACCGCTTGCAGCTTTTTAGATATAGACTGTCTCCTCAACCCAGTTACCTGGGTAACTCGATGCCTAAGACCTTTCTAAGACTGTCAGGCTTTCTGGCTTCTTGCAACGACTGCCTCAGATGTTCGAATGTTAGCAGGGACCTTCTAATTTAACACACCTCCCGAAACACGGAGGAACTTCTTATGACAAGATGGTTACCCATTCACGAACCGACCACACCAAGCGTTGCTTAACCATCGACCCATGCAGCTATTCCCAAGATAGTTGGGAAAAGGCTAGGCAAATTAAATTCCTCACATCGAAAGCTTGGGGTCATAATGAGATGATAACTGAAGTTGTGATGCTATTTTTAGATAGTAAAGACTTGGATATTGTCAAAGTGTGACCTCAAAAGACTGATTGTAATTCAGTTCATCCTTACAAGGCGAAGGATAAAATATATCGGAGTTTGCTGAAAACGCTTGTAGTGGGAAACTAAATGGACGAAGATAAAACATTTCTCCATATACGCGATACGGACGCTAATATTGCGATACACACGGGCGTTTCCTTCAGACAACTGTCGAAAAAACTTACGATTCTGTGAATAGAAAATAAAGAGGGCTTGAAATTGCGAAAGCTATAGAAAAATCTTAATTTTCGATGCCTTCTTAAGAATCAACTAAGATACGGATATTAATCCGATTAGGATTTGTTGGGTACGAGTACGGGAAGTACTTTCTTCGGCGTTGCGGATGAAACAGCGGGCAGAAGCTAGTCTATACTAGTATAATAAAGAGGAAAGATTTGATTGTTTGTATGTTTGTTTGTATCGAATAGACTCCGGATCTACTGAACCGATTTGAATAATTCTTTCACTGTTAGGAAGCTACATTCTTTGCGCTGAACATGGGCTATGTTTTATCCGGGTACGGTAAGAAGTTTCCCCTGGGATGCGGGTGAAAGAGCGGGTTAAAGCTAGATTATAATAAATCGTTTATTATTTTTTCGAATGCTTTAACTTATGCTAAGCTACATAGTGCAATGCTTGCTATTTGTGCCAAGTTTCATCAATTTATGGGACAATCTTTAATTGGTTATGGGAAAAATCCATTTTCTTAAATCCAGATGCCAAATCTACAGAGTATAAATCTTAGAAATATCTTTTAGTATTGGCATGTTTTCAAGATGTTACAACGCGATTTTTTTCTCAGCCAACTTACATCTGCGCTGTACTAGAGTTTGAATAATATTCAGTGTAACTAGAATATGGTATTTAATTCAAGTGGGTTTTTCCATTATTATTTCCATGGGTTCAAACTATGCTTTTCTTCATTTTTATCTTACTTTTTTTTCACCTAATAGGATTTCTAAAAAAAAAACACTTAAACAAACTGATTAATTTTTGCGTGACATCTTCACCTTTTATTAAATTTAAGCTCGCATCGACTAGTATCGGAGCCAAATGTCATTATTTGACACGTTAGTTGTCAATTGATTACGCCCTTACGATCCGCGGAAGATCCGGTAGTGCAAAAACTGTGTAAAAATAAATCTTGTTACCCATCCTTCCCGCCCGTATGTCAGCCACATTAGTATTCATGGCGCAACCTTCCTAGGTCGATATTGACTCCCACTATCCTCAATATTTTATTCAATTATATTGCGAAACCCTTCTCTCCGTTGTTGGTACAACACTTGGAGATTTCCCTTCAGTAAATACAATTTAATTAATGAATAGTCTTGTATTCTCTGCGGTGGGCAGAATAGGGAGTTGTAGGGTAGTTGTACAATTGATTTGGTTAAGCTATGTTATTGGTTTTGTAAGATTTCGCTTGTTTCGTTTTATTTTCTTGTACAAACAGTTGCTGGATGGTATGGAAGTATCAGATTGTTTAACATAACCACTGACACAATGACCTATATACCGCCAAAACAAAATCCAATTAAGCCCTCATTAGCGCATCAAAAATTCCTCGTGTACCCTCATTTTGCAACGTAACAGAATCAGAGAATGAAGTAGGTACCGTAGGATTGTTTCCTCAGAAGCATGGCAATTAACACATACACGTGATGAACAAACAGAGGGGTGGAGCGTTCCCTTTTAATTAAAATAAAATATTTCTGCACACAGAAATTGGCGAAGCGTATTGGCGCCCAACGTGGGACCTCGCGTATTGTAAATGTTGGTGAATCTGTATTTGTGTTAATGTAAAGTTTATTTTGAAAATAATGGTCTGGTTTTCAATTGCTTTTAATATTCGTGTGTGCATAAATACTTGTAGTAGTTATTTGTTATCGTTATATGACATGGTTTTATCTCGAAACTAAAGGATAAGTTTCAAAATAGTTTCGCTTTACCCAATAAAGCATACCCCTAAACACTTTGAAATATTTTTATGTCTCTTTTATGGCCACTATATTTTCAAAACTACGGCTCTTGACTTATAGATGTTTACAAAAAAAGGTTGAACGGCCATTAAAGTTTCACAACTCTCGTAATTTTAATAAAGGTCATCAGCGCCATCTTTTGAGAGAAAAAAACACACTTCAATAATGAACCAAGGCGGCCTTATTAAAAGTTATAATGAAACAACGTCTTACAACGAATCTACGGGGTTTTTTCTCGAGGAAGTTTCAATGAAAAGTTAAAAATAAATCAACAGTTTCGCTGTAAGGTAAACAGATAAAAAGTTAAAGGCTTTCCTGCTGAGGGTATTTGCACACTCCCGCCGTTAAGAGGATAAGCCTAGGATGGATCTACCGTATCTTAGTATATAGTGGGTGGGTATAGATCTTTATATTTTTGTAATCAGGCTTTATATTAGGGGTCGATCATGATGATCTCTAAGCCTAATAAGTAAAACTTATTAAAACAGTTTTTTCATTCGTTCGATGTATACCTCTCTAAAACAATTGGGATTTAGAACATTTAAACATTGAAATAAATACATAACATGAATCGATAAATCCTACATAAATTTAAATGTGAAAGTTAGTTTTTCAGTTCACGCAAAAACTGCTGGACGGATTTTGATGAAGCTTGGCTCATATATCAAAGTAACACTATGGGCTATTTTATATGCAGGTGTGAAAATTAGTTCCCCTCAGGACGCGGGTGAAACCGTTGGCGGGTAATAGATATTTACAATTTGAGCAAAGCGGCCATTTTTGACTACAAGTAATTCAAGTTTTGCATGCATAATATCACTAGCTGCCAGCAGCTGAGTTTCATCAATATCGCAAACTATGTCCCACACTGAATATAGTACTAGGATAGTAGCCGACACAATTGACCAGATTCGATTCCCACCCCTTGGGAAATCAAGATTCTCTATATTAGAGGCACACATATTTGAATATTTTAACCTTTAGTTAAGTTTCTCTTTTCATTGCTTACAAAGTCCTGGTGAATAAAATATACAGTATCATTTGTCTTTTTGGTATATGTTGGGATCGGCTTCCAGTGCAACTAAAAGCATCTTAGTACCAGTGTTTTACATGGAGCGACTGCCTATCTGACCTCCTCAACCCAGTTGAGGAGGTCAGATAGGCAGTCGCTACCGAATTAGTAATTACTGCTAAATATTCAAAAATGTCAGAACTCAATAGTTTATCATGCTTTACGAAACACGGAGTAACTCTTCACGACATTATGGTCACCCATCCAAAGACCGACCGAGTCAAGTGCTTTACCTTATGATCAATCCACCCGTGCGCCTTTTAATTAGCCACGATATTCAATGTATATATTTTTTTATTAATAAAATTGTAAAACTTAACCCTAAAATGACCTACTGACCTGTTACTAGAATATTCTGTCATCTACATAGAACACAACAATTTAATTCAATAAGCCCGCAATTGTGTTAACCCTTAATTAGGCGTGTGATTGCTTGTGCTAATCGAAAATTACATACTGGGGAGACGGAATTAGATCTTGACAGGTATACCTAGCAAGATTTTACCAAACTGGGTCAAACAAAAGACAGTATTTTTATCTAGGTTTCACCCGCTGCTCATGGGAACTACTTCCGATGGGAACAACCATAATTCCCAACATAATTGGGAAAAGGCTAGGCAGATCATCATCTGCCTAGCCTTTTCCCAATTATGTTGGGGTTGTCTTCCCGTAATCGAATAAAAATTAGTCTGTATATTATTCTGATAAATGAGCTATATTGCTGCAAGTAAGTTTCATCAAAATTCGTCTTGTAATTTTTGCGTGAAAGAATAACAAAGAATTTTTTGCATTTATAATATTATAATAACATGATTAGTAGGATACGGATCTAGAAAATATTTGTCTACTTATCATGTAAATACTAAATACCTATACTTATCTTTACTGATGTTATAGATGTGAAGAGTTAATTTGTTTGCTTGAAAGCTCTCAGAGAATTACTGGACCGATTTGAAAAATTATTTCAGTATTTATCGAGGAGGGATACAGGCAAATATTTATGTGATTTTACTTACCTTTCGAAGAAAGAAAATGACAACAGTTATAAGAAATTCGTCTCCTTTTCAACTCTTATTTCAAAGACAATAAAAGAAAAAATACATTTTGGTAAAACAAAAAGGGTTAGACATAATATTTTTCCTTACAAACCCCCATGGTCAGGTTTTCTCACCTCAAAGTAAAACCAGAGATAAGTCGGCCAATTTATATTCATTATGAAAACAGTCGCCAAAGGGCGTTACCTCATTTCCTAATGGTATTATTTATTTGAGGTCAACCCTACGCGGTTTGTGCCTACTCGACCCTTCGTCACTTTTCAAAGGTTGACTAGAAATATTGTTTTCTTAGGACCTCTCACCTGAAGACACTTTGGTTGCTTTTGAAGGCAATGTGGGACTTTAGGAAGATATATTGGAGTATTGTGTATGTATGAGTTCTCTAAGGAGCTTTAGCTGGACGAACTGAATTGAGTATAGTAATATATCAAAATGAGTAGGTTTTGCGATGTAAAAGAAATGCAACAGGTGCTGTTGAACAGCTTTTGGCAATTTTCGTGTCGGCAATTTTTTTATTAAAACTATTTAAAAGGACTATGGTAATTGATCAATGTACACTATTACTCAGAAAATCCATACATAAAAATACCCCCATAACATCGGGAATTGAACTCCAATCAATTGTAGTTGTTCCCATCTACTAACGGTCGGTCCCAATAACCTATCTATCTGTTGATTTGTCTACTAGTGATAGAATTTTAACATTAGCTCCATACATGTAATGTCAAATTCTTACTAAATTCCCTATCTCTAGTTACCAAATCCACAGATAGATAAGTTATTGAATTCCTCAGTAAACCTATAAAATAGTCTGTACTATCTAACAGTAAAACTTCAATGAGATTACCCACCATCCTTTAAAGCTGATTCACTTTATCTCGAACTTAACTTAGTCACGTAAACCCATTCCTCCGGGAACGTACTCGAACGAGTACGGGAGGTGTCCTCGTACGAGGACACACGCTGTACTCGTACGGGAACACGAAATGTACCTCCGATGTCGTATCGTGAGTCAATCTGGAACTCGTTACCGTCACGTATTATATAAGGGGCGAAGGAAAATGCTTGTCCTTTGGGAATGACAAGTGTTAAATGCAGGGCTGTCGGCGTTTGAGGGTTGATTTTTGTAGTGCTTTTAGTTTTATGGGGGGTTAGATTGATTGGATTTGCTAGGTTGTAAAAGTGAATTTGATTTGGATTTTAGGTTGACGTTTGTCTGTTTAAGGAGAAGGGTTAGCTAAAGTTGTAGCTAAGTATTTACTTATCTATCCCGTTCGAGGGGACTACTTTCCGTAACCGGATAAAAATTGAATTATATAGCCTTCTTTGCTTTACTAATACTGCCCGCCTACGTCAGACTTTCGTAGGACCGATAATCGGAGCGATTTTTTGTAGGACGTTCGTACTAAAATTTTCTGACTGACTTGTAGAACGTGTGCGCTGCAAAATCAGTCATCGATTTATCGGACGTGGCCGTGGGCGGGCAGCCTAATATTTCAACACCCTACCCACTTTTAATTGACGAAAAAAAATATAATTCAATAAGTTATGAGACACCCCTAGGTCTGAGGACGTCTAAAGTAATCAGAGCGTCTGTCGTTATCATGTGACATGACAAAAAACTCGCGATTGATTTCTGTACCTACATTCTGTTGACACAAGTCTCCCTGTATTTGTGTCGTTCAAATAATATCAACTATTTTAACAGTAGTACTGACGACAGCAGGTCAGCCTAGCCGAATCTGTCAAATGTTATCTCTCGAACATTAACCGTCCACTATTGTGATAAGGTTGAATATCTATTGGAGCAATTTGACAGATTGTGGTAACTTGATGTGCTGTCGTTGGCTTTACAAAATAATACTTTTATAATAATTTTATGTACTGTTCCTTCAGAATGTTGTATAAGAATATTTTTGCATTCTATCTATACTAATATTATAAAGCTGAAGAGTTGGTTTGTTTGTTTGAACGCGCTAATCTCAGGAACTTATGGTCCGATTTGAAAAATTCTTTCAGTGTTAGATAGCCCATTTATTGAGGAAGGCTATAGGCTACTTTTTATCCGGATCCGCGCAGTAGTTCCCACGGGAAAGCGGGTGAAACCGCTGGCGGAAGCTAGTGTATTATAATGATCACAAAATAAATTACTAACATAAGCATTACAAACAGCTGAACCTTTGTATCATTGAAAAACAAATATAATTTGTTATAAAAAAAAGCAAACCAAGAAATATGTAGGTTTTTTACACCCAGTCTAATTTATATACAAATACTCGTACCCGGACAAAATGTAGCCTATGTTACTCAGAAATAGGGGATAATCAAGCTTTCCAACAGTCAAATAATTTTTCAAATCAGTCCAGTAGTTTCGGAGCCTTTACCGTAGAAGCAAACAAACAGAACTTTCATATATTAGTTACTATAGAAGAAATCTCAACAAAAAAGCAAATATTACTATTTCGATATGTGTCACTTGTCACAAACATACGTCTTTGTGGATATTTGTTTGTATATAAATATAGGTACGGTCTGCAAATACAACTAGTCTCCACTGGTTTATTGTAAGGAGATAAAAGTATGTTTGTATTGGTTATCTCTGGAACTAATGGATTGATTTCAGAGATCTTTCAGTAGTAGAAAAACATATTTCTTATCCTAAGTAATATTAAAGTTTGTATGAATGTTTGTTTGTTTGTTACTTTTTCACGCAAAAAATACTCAATGGATTTTATGAAATATGGCAGTAATGCAGCTTTTTCATTAGAATAGGCATGACGCCATGGTAAAAAATAAGCAAATCCATTTAGTACGTAATTTATATTATCGCAAAATATTAGACACGTATTTTTTGTTTTAAAAAGTCTATCATTGATAACAAAGATAATGAGTATTAAAGTTCGGAGTGGGGGGTCCTGACGTCACGCCTATGTCAAAATCGTACGTAGGCGTGACGTCACGCGCAATTTCGACGGTCTATAGCTTCGTAATTATTTGTAAAGATGAAAAACGAAAAAATACGTATGCAATATTTTTTTATAATCTAAAAGACGGACTTATTAGATTTTTTTAGTCGTCATGCCTATTATAGAGGCTGCTTTTAGCTAAGTTTTTTTAAAGTATCTTATTGTTTTCAGTTAAAAAAAGTATTTTTGTGCAACTTTTAATGAAAAGTTACATAAAATCTGAAAATCAGACTCCAAGCAAAACATTTTTTTCATCCTATAAACGTAAATCGTAACAGTATAAAATCAATATAATCAATGTTTAAAAGGACCATAACTCCGTAAATTTATTGCTCTAGGACCTATATATACCTTTTTCTGCTAACCATACATATTCGTCACTATCACTGTACGCAGCATCGTGTTACACTTACGGTATCGGTAAAATAAAATGGGGTCAGTACTGACAGCAAAAAAATTGCGTGTCGTATTCCTAGGTATCGTTTTTTGCTATCAGTATTGAGTCTTAGTGATATTTGATATTTTTTTCGTCGTCATTTTTTTAGTTTGCTTTTTAGAATTGACACTTCACTTACACACATTTTTTCTCTTGCAACTTTCTAAAAAACTAGTTCTCATCCTATTCTTCTTCTTCTTCTTATCGAGTGAGCTGCAGGTTTAATCGCCTAACAAGCCCTAGTGTCAGAGTTTTCTCAAATCCGCCTGACGGCCTATGACGTGGATTTATATACGACTGCTACTGAGTAGCATTCGAGGACGCTGGCTTTACGTGCCCTCCCAGGCACGGGGGTGTTACACCGCCAACTTCCAAACTCCAGGCTGCTTTGTGAAAGTTTCTAAAACCCACAAAGCGATTTCGGCCTGGCCCGGGAATCGAACCCGAGACCTGTGATCGGCAGTCGCGTTATGCGACCACTAGACCAACGAGGCAGTTCATCCTATTATAATAATTATTTTGTGATTTTGTTTAAAAAAATATAATAATGGCAGAAAGTTACTTTTGTCTTATTAAGAACCCGTTTCACACTTTGCATATAGATATTTGACAGTTAATGCCGTATTTTTTTATTTTTTACCAATGTTTCTGGAATCTGTGTAACAGGCCCTTAGTCCAAGTATTTTTGTCAAGGTAAAGATATCGGAATTTTTATCATATTAGGTATACTTTTAATATAATTCCTCCATTTAAATCCTGTCTAACCCTCTGACCATAGAACTTGAATATAAATTAACCCTCACCTAACCGACCGGTACTACAATGTTATCTCGGCCGAAACCGATTGATAGCACGTGAAGGGTTAGGTTACAAATAGAACCACGTTAACTCAAGTGCGGGTAGGAAATACCGCGGTATTCGACGGGTTGAAGAGCCCTTGTAAGCTCTTGAGGGTTAAAACTAACACTTGTGAGTTAAGTGATAGGTTAACCTCACGTTCTTTATAGAAAAAAAATATATATTTTTTTTTTTAAGATTATTTTTTTGAGGTTGAGGTAAACTTGGTTGGAGGTCAATTCATGGATGGTGGTCATTATTTGTGCAATTATAAATTTAGTTCTTGTCTAGAATCAATTCATATACCCACTGTGTTCTTAGGGTAAAACGGGACCCTATTACTAAGACTTCGTTGTCTGTCTGTCTGTCTATCTCCACGCTGTATCTCATTAACCGTGATAGCTAGAAAGCTGAAATTTTCACAAATTATGTATTTCCGCAGCCATTATAACAACAAATACCAAAAATTAAAAAAAGTTAAATATTAAGGGTGGTCCCCATACAGTAAACGTGTGAAACCGCAAATTATAACTTTGTTATTCATATATTTGAAAAACAAAGTTATTTTTTCTGCTCTAAAAATGTTTGTATTTTGGCTAGTTGTAGGTAATAGATACGTTCATTTTTCATAGATAATGGTACGGAACCCTTCGTGCGCGAATCCAACTCGCACTTGGCCGTTTTTTTTTATTATTTTTTGCCATTAATCAGAAAATACTTACATGAGTATTATGTACACTTAGTTATTTATGTAGTAGTTGCTTTTATTTTTGCTTTGCGCATGTATAACCTAGTAGTTTTAGATGATGTTTTTCTGTATATATTTTTTTGAACATTTACACTATCCGTACACTTTTTACTCAATATAAAGATTATGTGGAGGTTTATCAGTCCTTTTTCATTTAAAAAAAAATTTATTCACTAATAAAAGCTACCAAGTATGCAAATACACTCGAGAATAATAATTTCACCTCGATTACATTATTAAAAAATCTTTTTATAATTATATTTTTGATAAAGTCAAGATCAAAATCATGTATTGAAAATAGATTAAATTAATTAGCACTTTTTCCCGTCAATTACATAGAACAGCACCCCTAAAAACGCCACATTTTCACCTCTTGAAGGATGTGTTTTTAAAAAAATTACCAACAAAAACAAAAAGTGCCGATATTTAGCCTACTTGGTATAAATGACTTTTTACATTTTTTACTACTCCACATATGAATAGATAAAACTCCACATATTCTATAGTACACAAAACACTATGTATAAGATTCAACAGGATCACCACATTTGAGCTTCAACAACTACGGTACGTACTGCTTATCACTAATACCTGAAACCTCCTGAAAAAAACAAAAAAAAAACACTGAAATAGATTTTAGTTAAAATTATTGATATAAGTTAATTATGACTGGGTCATTTTTCGTGTCCTTCAGTGTAACAATACTTGGTATACAAGATGGCGATAAAAATTCAATTGATAAATCGAATCAAGACTTCCTGCAACCCGCCGGGGTTGCGGGTTGTTCGAAAGAGTTACCGCGGCCCTGGCACGCAAAGGGCTCCCGAAGGAACACGGTGGGTTTTAGTCAGTAAAAGTCTGACACTCCCTCCCGCTGTCACCCACAGCGAGATGGGTCATACTGATGAGTTCCCATTCTGCTAAGTAAATATTTTTATTTACTTTTGCCATTTTTCAGAAATTAATCAGAAAAAAACTAAATAAACATTTAAGTAAGGGAGAATAAGAATATAATCGGTAATAAACCGAAACCCCTAGTTTACACAAAATTAACTGCAACATGCTTTAAAAAATATGCATTTAAGGCTGGGCACATACCTTGCGATTATCCGCTTCACAACTTATTTGTTATTGTTAGTTTAAGAATTGTTGCCAATAAATTGCATGGTTTGTACCCAGCTTTAGTTGAGATTTTAACTTTTGTTCTACATAATATTTCTTATGCATCCACTATACGTTTTATATACTTTTAACATACATAAGTACACTATCTGAAAAAACAAGTTGACCGCTACATCGTCGCGGAAAAAACATACAAAAATCAGCATGATATTGTTTTAACCGCGATTTTTCTAATCATTTTCAAGGTTTAATTGCAGATTAGATTTCATCACACTTTTAATCTTTTCAGCTACTTCTTTCAGCTTTCAGACATTTAGATACATTTTAAGTTTGAATCTGCTATTAAACTTTAAATAGTCTAACGAACGACTGTAAACCTGTTTGACAGAGCCGTGTGTCGCAGTTTCGCGATCGCGACTGCGTCGGACGATTAAAAGTCGCGCCACTATAAGTTGCCGGCGATTAGCGGTCAGCTTCAAACTTCGACTGTACTACCTCAGTTTATAATATTAATGTTATTATATTAATAATATCTTTCATGCACATATAAGACTAATGACAAACACACTCTGAAAAAAATAATGTTTTATTAAAATTTTACATTTTGTATATCGTTCTGATCACCGAACAGACAGACAGAGAAAATATCAAAAAACACAGACACAATTGTCTCAATCACGATATACAAAGCGTTCTTTCGAACTTTCGAGAAAAGAATCTTTTTTTTGTTATGTTTATTTTTTTGTAGCTTTTTCTGTAATAAAATTGGCATGCACCGTTAACGCTACGCGTGGTGACCATAGATAACGTTTGTTGAGTTTTTTTGAGAAAGAAATAAAGAGTGTGTTCGTCTTTATATGTGCAGGGAAGCCCGGGTGTGGGATGAAGGGTGGCTTCGGTCTCGTCACTTGACCACGGTGAGTCTTAGATTTAGAACTTTATTTTTTAGTGCTTAAGGTTTAAATTGCAGAAACTCAGGCGTGAGTATCGATTGGAAACTAAAAGGCCAGAAAAGTTTCTATTCTAAATTTGTAACAATATGAAAAGTGTTAAGAACTTTTTGGACCTTTCACAAAAAGTTCCAGGCCTGTAACTTGTAATCGCTATTCATTTCTGAGTATTTACCTAGAATATTGAATATATGTTAAGTCCAGATCCGATTTACTTTGCGATATTCGTATTTTTTGCAAAACTTGTCTTAATCAGCTGTGTATTTTTTCGTTCAATTTTGTCTGCGTTCAATGTTAGTGCTACAAAAAAACTTTTTACAAAAAAAACAAAACCGACTTCACAAAAAAAGGATAAAAAAATAAAACTTTTCACATGGCTCTAGAAGTCGGTGTCTGCAGGTCTGTTGA
>NWSH02000571.1:9195257-9230069 GCA_002382865.2 Heliothis virescens
AAAAAAAAAAAGATACGGTCGAATTGAGAACCTCCTCCTTTTTGGGAAGTCGGTTAAAAAAGTGGCCGGTCTATTTCCCAAAAGCAAGAAACGATTTGAATGTATAGAATTTATAAGGTTATTTTTTTATTTATATGAGTATATTTTTAACCGACTTCCCAAAAAGGAGGAGGTTCTCAATTCGACCGTATCTTTTTTTTTTTTCTTATGTATGTTCACCGATTACTCGAAGATGGCTGGACCGATATTCAAAATTCTTTTTTTGTTTGAAAGGGTATACTTCACAGGTGGTCCCATGGTAAGGAGTCCAGGATTTGATGATGGGATCCTGGATAAATCGAGAGAACTCTTCAAATTTCATACGCTTTTTTACGTCGATGACATTATTACCGGAGCGACTGTCACTGTGGGTGGGTGGGTATGGGTATTGAAGATATTATAGTTTTAGACCCGAAAACTGAAAAGCATTGAAAGAAAAACTTTTTACAAAAAAACAAAACCGACTTCACAAAAAAACACTGAAAGGGATAAAAAAATTAAAATTTTCACATGGCTCTAGAAGTCGGTGGCAAAATAAATACAGTCAACAGACCTGCAGACACCGACTTCTAGAGCCATGTGAAAATTTTAATTTTTTTATCCCTTTCAGTGTTTTTTTGTGAAGTCTGTTTTGTTTTTTTGTAAAAAGTTTTTTTTCGTAAAATTTTTATTTTTAATAATTACTTACTTTATATTCACTTTCAAAAAATCTAATCTGTAAATTACAAAGCTCATGTACTAACCATAAAAAACACGAAATCGAAAAGTACCTTCGTACCTTAAATCAAATCAAAATCAATAATACAGTAGGTTAGTTCATTTATAGACTGACATACGGAGGGGGTAGTTAACTGTGTACTCTAATATTCATGAGTACTATGCATGGTTCACTGTTTTAATGTCACCTTGCAAGTATATGCAGTAGCCTTAACATTTTTTTAAATTAATGATTGATCCTTCAGTAGAATATTTGGGCAGTTAGTTTAATCAACTCAAAATCTATACTAATATTATAAAGCTGAAGAGTTTGTTTGTTTGAACTTGCTAATCTCAGGAACTACTGGTCCGATTTGAAAAACTCTTTCAGTGTTAGATAGCCCATTTATCGAGGAAGGCTATAGGCTTTAAAGCGCTTTGCACGCGGAGCAACTTTAATTGAGACAACTATCTTGAAAAAAAAATGGTACCGTTACTATTGGATCATATGCAAAACACTTAATATCCGTGCAACAAAAGAGACTTCAACTGTAAGACAAGGGTTACACGATCAGTCTGGCGTCATTCTATTCCATCAGTCTGGCCCGGCTCAGACTGATGCGAGAATAACGGACGAAAAACATGGTATATTCTGTCAATCAACCGGTTACACGATAATTCTCCCATCATTCTGACCAGACTGATGGAATGGAATGACGCCAGACTGATCGTGTAACCCTTGTCTAAGGCTCAACATGACCCAAGATGGTGGATTTGACCAGAATCATCGCACTGGGCATTCGTTAAATCGAAGCCAACTGAGCGCACGCAGTGTGATATTTTTACCTTCGGAAATTCCTGCCAGTCAAAAATATATACTCCAAAAAATATTTCTGAAACTTCTTCGTTTTCTACCTCGTGGAATCGAAGGCCACGTCCAAACATAGTCCACAGTATCGATTCTAAGACGATTAAATTACTTATAACCGTTCCACGGTGCTGCACAAATGGATCGTCGACGCATCACGAGCGCCCACTCGGCGCAATCGGTTTTTCATGTGGTGACGACGAAAAAAACGCATTTTGCACCGATCTGGAAGGTCAAGCATGTGGTCTGGACGACGGCGTGTGGCGTGACTGTGGATATCGAAGTGGCGTATGAAATGCCCTGTGAGTTGTGCGGTTGTTGATTTAGAAAATCATCTTAAAAATGTTATGGGTGTGTGTGTGTTAAAATTTGCACGGCTAAAATTTGGCAAAAATGTAGATTACGCATCAGAATATTCAGAATACTAAAGGCTACTTTTTGACCGGGTGCGGGAACCCCCTTAGCTCGTTGATCAATATTTGAACGAAAAAAAATTGCTAGGATAAAGTAGTTTGTACAAATTTTATTTGGGTTGTAAAAAGTGGTGGTAGATTTTGATTTAATTTTTTTTTACTACTTTGGTGTCTAAAAAGTTAATTCTAAGACAGGGGTTACACAATCAGTCTGGCGTCAGTCCATTCCATCAGTCTGGTCCAGAATGATGGGAGAATGATCGTGTAACCGGTTGATTGACGACCTCATGGTCCAAAATGTACCGTGTTTTTTGTCCGTCAGTCTGAGACTGATGCCAGAATGACGCCAGACTGATCGTGTAACCCCTGTCTTATAAATATTGTGGTCATGAGTACATCGAAGAATTCGTTTGATCATATTTCTGCATGATCAAAGTACAATGCAGTATGCATAAAAATATTCAGTCGCTAAACCATTCTGATACATAATTCAGAAATTTTGATATTCATTATTGCAGTAGGTATTGAAAACCTTTTACGTCAACATCGATTCGCTTTTAAATATGTAAAGGAGTTGGAAGTTTCCACCGTCCATACTAATAGGTGGAGAATTTTACTAGTTGCTAGAGTACTATTTTATCTAATATTATGGCCGATATTCTACCAAAAAAATTGATGGATTGCGTGAAAGTCGATATGGCTAGGAAGAATGTTACTTGTTAGATGACGGCAAATAGAAGAGAATGGAAGAAGAAAACATGCTGCGCCGACCCCAAATAGATTGGGATATGGGCAGTGAGATGATGATTCTACCAAAAAAAAGTATTGTGTTAGCGACCGTGCGAGTCCACAGCTAGCATAATAATATGTTTGCGCACAAAGGTTGCAGTTTAGTGGACATTTTATAAATGTTCGCATGCAATTTGTTACTGGTTGCTGAAGCGAGTAAATGAGAAGAAACATTTGCGTGCGTGTAACTCGTGGAATCTATTCTTTAGATGCTCTAATCAATAAACTTTTGACATAAATAAATTAAATTCTATGGGGCGTATGTGAAAAAACTACTATCCGTAAGCAAATCGAATTATTTAGAAAACGAGCAACAGTCTTGTGTGATCTTGTTGTTAAGTATCATTTTCGGAGCTGCGAGATCGACTCTAGAACGCCAGGGTCCAGAAAAAACATGATTTCTGTCATAGTCTGACACCCTTTCCACTCCACCCACAGCGGTTGGGGTCATTTAACCTACCAAATAAAACTGCAAAATTTGAACTTCAGAAATAGCCAAGATTAGCACAACTTAGGTATGAAATTGGCTGTATTTTGGAGCCTCTGAAGAAGGTATACTTTTCAAAATTATCCGTTAGTCAGCAAATAGCCAGTAAACAGCATAGTCTCCCCAAAAAGTGTGCAGAGTCCAGCGTATCAAGATGCTCCGAAAATCAGTATGTCCACTATTATTTTTGTTCTTTTCGTTGTCTAACTAAAAGTTGTAGTTGTAGAGAATTTATTCTATGGAAAATTATTAGGTACTAGTGTGGTTTCTGAGATCTTATTGCATTAAGAAGTTAATAGTCTCGAGCCGATTACTACCCTGAATATTTCATGTCGGTTGAGGGGATATGACTTTTCAGTATACCAAGTTTTTATTCTAACTTCGTTGGGAGTTACCACCACAGCTTATAATTGTAAGTTTCATCTATTTTTGACATGGAGTCCCCATTATTTATAAACTTATTTTATTTGAATAAAAAATCTCAACCCAAAAAGGTCCTGCTCGCTTCCTGGCCCAGCTTCAATAGAATTAATGGTAATTAACAGTTAATTTATGAATTATTCTCCATTGTCCTCAGTATCGGAAGACGTGCCACCTGTACAGAGAAGCGCACCCCTCCTACAGTCTCCCCAGTACACCGGTGGAAGACCACAGCCTTACAGTAAGTAGACCAATAGACCATAAAGAAAAGACTAAGGACGAAGTTTAGTTGAGAAGTACCAGTAGACGAAAAGACCAGTAGACCAAGAAGATCAATGGACTAAGAAGACCAAGAAATAAACAGACCAGGTTGACTAAAAATACAAGTAGTATAAATAATTCCATAGACCAAACAGACCAGTAGGGCCAAAAATAATAGTAGACCAAACAGATCAGTTTGACTTAAAATACTAGTATACCAAAAGGACGAAGTAGACCAATGTTATTTGGTGGTGAAACCAAGACTATGACGTGTTTCGTTAAGACTGAAAAATATTTACAAATTAAGTTTTTGTCTATCTGTGAATATATGTGCTTTTGTCTTTTAAAAGGTAAGTTGTGCAATGTTGTGAATTCGGCAAATTATTTTAAAAGGTGTTTTAAGAACAGGACCGAGTATGGTTAAATTATTTTCAAAGGTAGCTCCAGTGTTTTAAGAACTAACTAAGTCGTCCTTTAGTTGGAAGACTATTTAAACTTTATATTACTTTTAACTCAGTCATTATCACCTAAACATTATCATCAAAGAGACATAACATCTTCACTCTCCCACACAGTGGCGTAGCTAGGTAATCGCGGGCCCCGGCCCCGGGGCAAATAGAAAAATGAGGCCCCTTAAAGGAAAAAAAGAAAGGGATATGTATCATGCGCGAACAGAGCGAGCTTTTTTTTAGGTCGCAACCTGTCTTTATTATTTATTGTAAAAATCAGAGTAACTTTGAAAAGTTCAAGGGGCCCCTAAGGTTCATTCGAGGGGCCCCCTAAGCTAGGGGGCCCTGGCGCACTATCCCGGCTAGCCCCTTTGTAGCTACGCCACTGCTTCCACACCATATGACGATGTTCCAAAAACCGTGTGCAGCTGAAACTTCAGCAACTATTTACTAGTACTCGTAGNTTAACCGACTTCCCAAAAAGGAGGAGGTTCTCAATTCGACCGTATCTTTTTTTTTTTTCTTATGTATGTTCACCGATTACTCGAAGATGGCTGGACCGATATTCAAAATTCTTTTTTTGTTTGAAAGGGTATACTTCACAGGTGGTCCCATGGTAAGGAGTCCAGGATTTGATGATGGGATCCTGGATAAATCGAGAGAACTCTTCAAATTTCATACGCTTTTTTACGTCGATGACATTATTACCGGAGCGACTGTCACTGTGGGTGGGTGGGTATGGGTATTGAAGATATTATAGTTTTAGACCCGAAAACTGAAAAGCATTGAATAAAAAACTTTTTACAAAAAAACAAAACCGACTTCACAAAAAAACACTGAAAGGGATAAAAAAATTAAAATTTTCACATGGCTCTAGAAGTCGGTGGCAAAATAAATACAGTCAACAGACCTGCAGACACCGACTTCTAGAGCCATGTGAAAATTTTAATTTTTTTATCCCTTTCAGTGTTTTTTTGTGAAGTCTGTTTTGTTTTTTTGTAAAAAGTTTTTTTTCGTAAAATTTTTATTTTTAATAATTACTTACTTTATATTCACTTTCAAAAAATCTAATCTGTAAATTACAAAGCTCATGTACTAACCATAAAAAACACGAAATCGAAAAGTACCTTCGTACCTTAAATCAAATCAAAATCAATAATACAGTAGGTTAGTTCATTTATAGACTGACATACGGAGGGGGTAGTTAACTGTGTACTCTAATATTCATGAGTACTATGCATGGTTCACTGTTTTAATGTCACCTTGCAAGTATATGCAGTAGCCTTAACATTTTTTTAAATTAATGATTGATCCTTCAGTAGAATATTTGGGCAGTTAGTTTAATCAACTCAAAATCTATACTAATATTATAAAGCTGAAGAGTTTGTTTGTTTGAACTTGCTAATCTCAGGAACTACTGGTCCGATTTGAAAAACTCTTTCAGTGTTAGATAGCCCATTTATCGAGGAAGGCTATAGGCTTTAAAGCGCTTTGCACGCGGAGCAACTTTAATTGAGACAACTATCTTGAAAAAAAAATGGTACCGTTACTATTGGATCATATGCAAAACACTTAATATCCGTGCAACAAAAGAGACTTCAACTGTAAGACAAGGGTTACACGATCAGTCTGGCGTCATTCTATTCCATCAGTCTGGCCCGGCTCAGACTGATGCGAGAATAACGGACGAAAAACATGGTATATTCTGTCAATCAACCGGTTACACGATAATTCTCCCATCATTCTGACCAGACTGATGGAATGGAATGACGCCAGACTGATCGTGTAACCCTTGTCTAAGGCTCAACATGACCCAAGATGGTGGATTTGACCAGAATCATCGCACTGGGCATTCGTTAAATCGAAGCCAACTGAGCGCACGCAGTGTGATATTTTTACCTTCGGAAATTCCTGCCAGTCAAAAATATATACTCCAAAAAATATTTCTGAAACTTCTTCGTTTTCTACCTCGTGGAATCGAAGGCCACGTCCAAACATAGTCCACAGTATCGATTCTAAGACGATTAAATTACTTATAACCGTTCCACGGTGCTGCACAAATGGATCGTCGACGCATCACGAGCGCCCACTCGGCGCAATCGGTTTTTCATGTGGTGACGACGAAAAAAACGCATTTTGCACCGATCTGGAAGGTCAAGCATGTGGTCTGGACGACGGCGTGTGGCGTGACTGTGGATATCGAAGTGGCGTATGAAATGCCCTGTGAGTTGTGCGGTTGTTGATTTAGAAAATCATCTTAAAAATGTTATGGGTGTGTGTGTGTTAAAATTTGCACGGCTAAAATTTGGCAAAAATGTAGATTACGCATCAGAATATTCAGAATACTAAAGGCTACTTTTTGACCGGGTGCGGGAACCCCCTTAGCTCGTTGATCAATATTTGAACGAAAAAAAATTGCTAGGATAAAGTAGTTTGTACAAATTTTATTTGGGTTGTAAAAAGTGGTGGTAGATTTTGATTTAATTTTTTTTTACTACTTTGGTGTCTAAAAAGTTAATTCTAAGACAGGGGTTACACAATCAGTCTGGCGTCAGTCCATTCCATCAGTCTGGTCCAGAATGATGGGAGAATGATCGTGTAACCGGTTGATTGACGACCTCATGGTCCAAAATGTACCGTGTTTTTTGTCCGTCAGTCTGAGACTGATGCCAGAATGACGCCAGACTGATCGTGTAACCCCTGTCTTATAAATATTGTGGTCATGAGTACATCGAAGAATTCGTTTGATCATATTTCTGCATGATCAAAGTACAATGCAGTATGCATAAAAATATTCAGTCGCTAAACCATTCTGATACATAATTCAGAAATTTTGATATTCATTATTGCAGTAGGTATTGAAAACCTTTTACGTCAACATCGATTCGCTTTTAAATATGTAAAGGAGTTGGAAGTTTCCACCGTCCATACTAATAGGTGGAGAATTTTACTAGTTGCTAGAGTACTATTTTATCTAATATTATGGCCGATATTCTACCAAAAAAATTGATGGATTGTGTGAAAGTCGATATGGCTAGGAAGAATGTTACTTGTGAGATGACGGCAAATAGAAGAGAATGGAAGAAGAAAACATGCTGCGCCGACCCCAAATAGATTGGGATATGGGCAGTGAGATGATGATTCTACCAAAAAAAAGTATTGTGTTAGCGACCGTGCGAGTCCACAGCTAGCATAATAATATGTTTGCGCACAAAGGTTGCAGTTTAGTGGACATTTTATAAATGTTCGCATGCAATTTGTTACTGGTTGCTGAAGCGAGTAAATGAGAAGAAACATTTGCGTGCGTGTAACTCGTGGAATCTATTCTTTAGATGCTCTAATCAATAAACTTTTGACATAAATAAATTAAATTCTATGGGGCGTATGTGAAAAAACTACTATCCGTAAGCAAATCGAATTATTTAGAAAACGAGCAACAGTCTTGTGTGATCTTGTTGTTAAGTATCATTTTCGGAGCTGCGAGATCGACTCTAGAACGCCAGGGTCCAGAAAAAACATGATTTCTGTCATAGTCTGACACCCTTTCCACTCCACCCACAGCGGTTGGGGTCATTTAACCTACCAAATAAAACTGCAAAATTTGAACTTCAGAAATAGCCAAGATTAGCACAACTTAGGTATGAAATTGGCTGTATTTTGGAGCCTCTGAAGAAGGTATACTTTTCAAAATTATCCGTTAGTCAGCAAATAGCCAGTAAACAGCATAGTCTCCCCAAAAAGTGTGCAGAGTCCAGCGTATCAAGATGCTCCGAAAATCAGTATGTCCACTATTATTTTTGTTCTTTTCGTTGTCTAACTAAAAGTTGTAGTTGTAGAGAATTTATTCTATGGAAAATTATTAGGTACTAGTGTGGTTTCTGAGATCTTATTGCATTAAGAAGTTAATAGTCTCGAGCCGATTACTACCCTGAATATTTCATGTCGGTTGAGGGGATATGACTTTTCAGTATACCAAGTTTTTATTCTAACTTCGTTGGGAGTTACCACCACAGCTTATAATTGTAAGTTTCATCTATTTTTGACATGGAGTCCCCATTATTTATAAACTTATTTTATTTGAATAAAAAATCTCAACCCAAAAAGGTCCTGCTCGCTTCCTGGCCCAGCTTCAATAGAATTAATGGTAATTAACAGTTAATTTATGAATTATTCTCCATTGTCCTCAGTATCGGAAGACGTGCCACCTGTACAGAGAAGCGCACCCCTCCTACAGTCTCCCCAGTACACCGGTGGAAGACCACAGCCTTACAGTAAGTAGACCAATAGACCATAAAGAAAAGACTAAGGACGAAGTTTAGTTGAGAAGTACCAGTAGACGAAAAGACCAGTAGACCAAGAAGATCAATGGACTAAGAAGACCAAGAAATAAACAGACCAGGTTGACTAAAAATACAAGTAGTATAAATAATTCCATAGACCAAACAGACCAGTAGGGCCAAAAATAATAGTAGACCAAACAGATCAGTTTGACTTAAAATACTAGTATACCAAAAGGACGAAGTAGACCAATGTTATTTGGTGGTGAAACCAAGACTATGACGTGTTTCGTTAAGACTGAAAAATATTTACAAATTAAGTTTTTGTCTATCTGTGAATATATGTGCTTTTGTCTTTTAAAAGGTAAGTTGTGCAATGTTGTGAATTCGGCAAATTATTTTAAAAGGTGTTTTAAGAACAGGACCGAGTATGGTTAAATTATTTTCAAAGGTAGCTCCAGTGTTTTAAGAACTAACTAAGTCGTCCTTTAGTTGGAAGACTATTTAAACTTTATATTACTTTTAACTCAGTCATTATCACCTAAACATTATCATCAAAGAGACATAACATCTTCACTCTCCCACACAGTGGCGTAGCTAGGTAATCGCGGGCCCCGGCCCCGGGGCAAATAGAAAAATGAGGCCCCTTAAAGGAAAAAAAGAAAGGGATATGTATCATGCGCGAACAGAGCGAGCTTTTTTTTAGGTCGCAACCTGTCTTTATTATTTATTGTAAAAATCAGAGTAACTTTGAAAAGTTCAAGGGGCCCCTAAGGTTCATTCGAGGGGCCCCCTAAGCTAGGGGGCCCTGGCGCACTATCCCGGCTAGCCCCTTTGTAGCTACGCCACTGCTTCCACACCATATGACGATGTTCCAAAAACCGTGTGCAGCTGAAACTTCAGCAACTATTTACTAGTACTCGTAGTAGAGTTCTGAAACTTTCGCAAATCGCCTAACTTTTGACTAGATTGTCACAGTTGCCGGAATATTCTGTGAAATGAACGGAGGGTAGTCCTAAAATGCGGGAACTTTAAAATGTATGCCGTGCTATGACCATTAGATTGGAATTCATGAAATTCTGATGGTTTTGGTGAACTTTGATGTGAGGAATATTTGTAGCAGAGAGTGGAAATTTTGATGCGTTTCAAACATTAATTAATACTGTGTTAGATGATATAGAAAATGATAATCAAGTTTTTAATTTAAACGAAAAGACATACTACATACATTATAGCACATTCACATTATTAGCGGATTCTGTTGCGTGTGTTTCTATGCGCAATAGGTACATTACGCGCGCCATAAAAACCTGTCGCGCGGTGTGAAAGCGCTCTTAGGTTCAAAATGTCTGAAATTATATTATGACAATGAAACTTCGAGTTGCACAACTCCTGATAAGGTAGTGCCCCAGCCAAGTCTCGCAATATGAGCCATCCATGGATTCACGATAGTCATCAATCGCACTTACTTACCATACCAAATGAAGAATCCTAATAACGCTTACTATTTCAAATAAATGCTAGGTATACGTAAAATACGGCATACCCTTGACCATGATGTAAAATCCAATCCCTGTTCGCCATTTTGTTCGTCAAATATCCCGCAGTGAATCCTGAACATTGAGCAATCAAACTTAGATCTATTTCACCGAGTTACGACTTGCTATACTGACAGCGGGTAGCGATAAGCGGTAGCGGGGAGATTGAGCAGTTGTTCATTTGAAGTTGTGTTTTAAAGACGTAGTAAATTCATACATATTTCTATTAGAATTCGATTAATTGAATTAAGGCGCGGCCCCACCGCGGTGCATGCTGTGCACGGGCACGCGGCGCATTTTAGCTGCGTGTATTCATTTGTTTGACAACGTGGGTCTACGTTTCCACTGGAATACACGAATATGACACACGACTATGTATAGCGTGGCACGGCGCACGGAGAGGCTACGCTGCGATAAGTGAGCTGTACGTAGTCGACGGTCATATTCGTGTATGGAGTACACCCACGTGGAAACGTAGACCCACGTTGACAGCGTTGAGCTATGTAACCGCCTATTCGAGCAAGCCACGCATGTATCAATGACGTCAATTCGTGCGTAGCCTCTCCGTGGGTTGCAGTGGACACAACCACATACATTTTCTTCCAAAGCGAAGCTTAATACACGTGCGTAGTCTCTCCGTGCACTGCGGTGGGGCCGCGCCTTAACAGGTGTGGTGGCTATATGGATTTTGTCTACATTCAAAGCTGTTAGCTGATAATATTTGTGAGCAATAATAATAGAGACTTAGTTCTTTAGTAAAGAGTAAAGTTTATAAAGTTAAATCTTTTACGACATACTGAACTTTATTTTCGCTTGCAATTTTCAATTTGAACTCGCGTTTATTTGCGACAAAGGCACTAATTGGGTACTCTCATGAACAAATTCGCATCACGCAGTCAAGCTTATATCCATCCAAAAAAATATATATATTCCATATAACACCATATGCCAATATTATAACATTTAAAGAATCATAAAATAAAGTATACCTTATTTTGAAATTGATAAAATAGCAAATAACCTATAATATCGCTAACGCTACCTCTCCGCTTAACAAATAGCCAGTACTCTACCCCAAAATATCCACATCGAGTAATCGTTGGTAGAAAATGTCCTAACCCGTCGATGCTGTCGGCTCACTCCGAGTTTAAGGCTTCTAATACCGCAGCTTTATCTGAATGCTGAACTTTGTACGGGTTGAGTTGGGCCCATTTTCATACGATGAGTTTTAGATGAAGATAGTTGCTCTTTTAGTTTCGGGAGTTTGGGTATTTTGTGACTGAATTGCAGCTGTTTTGATTGATTACTTTATTGCCAAAAAGTTGTAAGTACTTTTCCTCTCGGGTGTAGGTTAGGTATTGAAAAAAATCAATGATATGTCACATATATTGTTACGATATTTAAATGGAATAAATGTATGGAAAAGTATAAAAAAATAACAACATATTTACAACAAGATATTGTGTCGGTCAGATGAGCAGTCAGATCTTTGTATATGTGAATTTTCGATCATGCATCAACCGTTAAAAACAGCGCAAAAATATTCCACATTTTCGCCATTTTTATATCAGCTTTTTCTCACAATTTCAACAACACTGCAATCTGTAATATTTAGCAAAAACAAAACGAATGGTCACGAGAAATGCATGAAAATATGTACACAGAATATCAGCGAACGTTCTCGTGCATGCGAGGTGGTAGAATCGTGTGAAATCCGTGATGTTTGCATGCATATCTTAATTTATTCATCTTTTTGGAGCGAATTTTGTGCATAAAACATTCGCCTCAAGTGTTCTTGGTGATAGGTGGAATGGATTCCTGAAATGTTTTGGAAGCCTGTTAGTATACAGTTAGTTTAAAAAAAAGGTTTTAACCAAAGGTAAGATAAGCTAAGATCTAAGATACAGCTGATTAGCATCAAGACAGTTGCTGTCCATCCTCTTTTAGGATGCCTCGAAGTCTCGATGTTATAGGATTTCTGGGAGCCTGACGCGTCCCGAGTGAACTACTTTTTGCACCAGGATAAAAAAAATAATAAAGTGAGGATTTATTATTTCTCGTTATTTTAAAATTATGACAAATTTAGATCTCAGAACACTTCTGAGAAAATTCACGAGTATTTTTAAGAAACAAGCAGACGGTCATTCATGCATATTTTACTCCCGAATAAAAACAGAGAAAATTTTCAAAAAATACTCCTCGGAGCACCAAACGGTATAATCTTCCTGTAACACTATAAAAATACAGTAAAACCTTTGCCGTGGAAACGTAAAAATTCGCACGGAATTGAAAAATTTCATGCATAAAAGATGGCGGATCACACGTTAGCAAATGAGCCATTCGTTTTGAATAAAAGCGAAATTTGTTTTAAATGGTTCACAAATGGCGTTCAATCCGGCCCCGGTGAGGAAATTGAATTGAAAACCGCACTTTTTTGAGATTAAATCGGTATTGGTTGTGCCTGAGTTGGTGATTTAATTCAGAAAGATCATGCATGTGTGGGAAAATTTGTATGAGGTTGGTCGTGGTGGCCTGTTGGTTAAAGTAGGCTTTCATATACGAGTGTGTCGGTTTAATTTCAACCAAGTATCAGTGTAACTTTTCCAAATTATGCAGTATTTTCTAAGTGAATATTTGACACCAATCTATACTATAATATTATAAAGCTGAAAAGTTTGTTAGTTTGTTTGAACGCGCTAATCTGGTCCGATTTGAAAAATTCTTTCACTGTTAGATAGCCCATTTATTGAGGAAGGCTATAGGCTATCCTTTTTATCCGAGTGTACTGAGTAGTTCCCACGGGACGCGGGTGAAACCGCTGGCAGAAGCTAGTGACAAAATAAAGTTGTATGTAAACATCTTGAAGAAACCTGGACTTAAAAGTCTGAAACCTTGAGTAAACGTTGTGATTAACACTCATTCCTTCTCTGTATATCAAGATGCTGATGATGACGATGATAAGAGAGGTTTAGTCATAATAGATTTCAACGTCAGTCGGAGACTCAATTATCGGTTTTTAACAAAACAATCGTATATTTAGCTTTTAACCATATTGCTCTTAACAAAGTTTATAAAAATGGTAAAATAAATACATCGTGCATATAAAAACTTTGAAAACAGCATTTACATTTACCATCCAACTATTTTCATCGCCACCTAAAAGAAACTATACAAACTAGAGGTCTTAAAAACGAGCGCAGATAAAAAGAAGCTAGTCATTTAAAAGCGAGAGAGTGAAAGGCGTCCGTCGACGTTGAAATCCGGCGGCGGAATGACTCTACGTACCGCTGGGAATTGCAATAACGCGCAGGGTTGCAAGGCGATAAAATTTAAATGCCGCAACGCTGGCAATACTGTTGAATGTAACTGTTAAACATAATATTGCACCGTGTGTTTTGTTGCAAATTAGATTCTTGCTAACTGGGTTGTGTGGCGTTTGTACTAATTATTTTATTATGAGAGATTTGTTTGTCAAGCGATTATGAAACTTATTTTGTAAGTGTTTTGAAAAGATCAACTTGTATAATAATCTTGTGCTGTAGCTTTGAGACATTCTAAGCTATTTTCTCGATAATTTCAGTGTCGTTCTTTTTTTTTGGGTTATACTCGTACTTATTTATATTACTTAATTCTTCGTCTACAAGATATGAAACCAAAGCCTTTAAGGCAAGTTGTAAGACCTTTAAGTAACCATTTAAAATTAATTCTGAAAACCCATTATTAAATTGTTTTTTCAGTTGGAATGGCCCAATCTTACACGTTAAATGATACCTAAAAAGTTCCAAATCCCTTATAACCGCTTCGTAACAACGAAATGCACACAAAATCGATATGTAGCACCCCTGGCCTGGCGTGTACCGGTGTTGCTAGCTCTAAATAATTCATAGACTCGCTGGTGGCGCGCCCTCAATGATTTTCTTGCGTATGTATACCGCGGCTTCAAATGTGAAGCGAATGTGCTGTAATGTTGTGTCTTGAAGAAGATATTTTTAACTTAAGTCTATACTTGGTATTATAAAGAATGCATTTAATTTATATACGTCATGAGATCCGGTCTGCTTGGAATAGGTACAGACAACAGCACATCAAGTTACCAAAATATGTCAAATTTCTTCAATAGATTTTCAACTTTATCACAATAATAGAAGGTTATGTTTGATTGTTAAAATTTGACAGGTTCGGGTAGGTTGGCCTGCTGTAGTCTGTACTTCTTTCAGTGTCCATCTTTCGAAGGCTACTGTAGGATACTTTTTATCTAAGTGCGCGAAGTCAGTAGCAGGAAAGACATAGTATTGTAAAGATTTGATTGTTTGTATGTTTGTTTGTAACAAATTGGCTCCGGATCTACTAAAACGATTTGAATAATTCTTTCACTGTTAGTAAGCCACGTTCTTTGCGCTGAACATGGGCTATGTTTTATCCCGGTACGGGTAGAAGTTTCCCCGGGACGCGGGCAAAACCGCGTAAAATGGCTAGTAGAATATAATTCCCTAGAAACTTGACCTCCAAAAGTAAATAAATCCTAAACAAAACGTTACGATATACGATCCACATTATTTGAGTATACGACCCCTAAGAGAGCAAGATTTCAGCAACAACGCCTGCGTATATCGAAACGTGAAGAAATCACTGAGCTAATCAAATATTCTATTGTTTATCTTGTCTTGTTTTTATCGAGAACTAGCTTTGCCTTATGGTTTTACTCGGATTTAAAACGAAGTCGAAGGGCTTAGCAGCTTAGTTATAGATGACGAACTTCTGCCAGCGGTTTCACCCGCGTCCCGTGGGAACTACTCGGCGCACCCGGATGAAAAGGAGCCTATAGCCTTCCTCGATAAATGGGCTATCAAACACTGAAATAATTTTTCAAATCGGACCAGTAGTTCCTGAGATNTATAACTTACTAGCTTCCGCCAGCGGTTTCACCCGCTTTCCCGTGGGTACTACTACGCGCACCCGGATAAGAAGTAGCCTATAGCCTTCCTCGATAAATGGGCTATCAAACACTGAAATAATTTTTCAAATCGGACCAGTAGTTCCTGAGATTAGCGCGTTCAAACAAACAAACAAACTCATCAACTTTATAATATTAGTATAGATGTCAAATTTCAAAACTACAGATAGATCCGTCATAGTATTGAAAATTAGCAACATTTAAAGAGACAAAAAAAAAATGACCCCAATTTATTACTACAGATTGACAGACAAACGATGTTGTTCATATTCGGATCCCTATTTAACGGAACCCTACTAAAATAGGGGATGTATGTAAAGGTTTTACTCACACCTGTTTCATGGTGTTTAAATATTAATGGTACAATGCTTTCACCCCTTTTTTTTTATCCACCTGTGTTGTGTAGAGGGTATGTTTTGTTTATATGGGGTCTTAATTCATACTTAATTTTGCGGGAAATGAAATGTATTTTTTGAGTAGTAGCTTTAGAGGCCGTTGTACAGGTTCCAGGTATAGTTCTAGATAGCTATCTAATAAATAAACTGCCTCGTTGGTCTAGTGGTCGCATAGCGCGACTGCCGATCACAGGTCTCGGGTTCGATTCCCGGGCCAGGCCGAAATCGCTTTGTGGGTTTTAGAAACTTTCACAAAGCAGCCTGGAGTTTGGAAGTTGGCGGTGTTACACCCCCGTGCCTGGGAGGGTACGTAAAGCCGGCGTCCTCGAATGCTACTCAGTAGCAGTCGTATATAAATCCACGTCAGAGGCCGTCAGGCGGATTTGAGAAAACTGACACTAGGGCTTGTTAGGTGATTAAGCCTGCAGCTCACTCGATAAGAAGAAGATCTAATAGATAATACAGTCTACCCGTGACCACGGTAGGTGCAATTCGGCCGAAACGTCGGGAGAAAAGAGGTATCGTAAACCTTTACAATTTCATCGCGAGTAAGACCCGGTGTTTATCTAAAAAAATAATAGATAGTCCATTGAAAAGTATTCAAAATTAAAAACATTTCTATGTTATTATCTGTCAGATAGGTATCTAGAACATTACGTGGTACCTGTAAAACGGGCCCATAAACTACAACGATATCCCGAATGAAGAGTAGACTGTGTCCATTTCCACCAGTGTTGTCAAATTTCATCTCAGTCGGTTTTGCCGTTTTAGCGTGATTGCGTAACACACAGACAAAGTTACTACGGCATTTATAATATTAGTTAGTTATTTTGTTTGTTTTATTCACTGTTCTTTTTCCTAACCTATATATAATGCTACACAATGTGATCTTTATTTCTTTTTCCGTCGGGGGTTAATAAAGCACAACAAAATTCAAATATCGATTTAAAATATTTTTGGAAATTGTCACACAATTGTAGGTTGTCACTTAAAATTTTCGTCCGAACACAGCTTTATTTAAACTGAAATAAAAATTGTCTCAGCACACAGCGAATGTGGACACAGTGGAATTGGAAAATATTATACCTGGCAAAGCATTCCGCGTGGTATATTTACCGAAATATTTCGTTTTGTTTCATTGTGTCGGACCGTACAATTTCGGCATTGTTTTTGGGTAAAACACGATGGATATAGCTTTAATAGTTTCTTTCTTCCTTTCGTCCAACGTCCATTTAGATCAACGTCTTTTTAACCATAAATGTTTTTATGATTAGGTAATCTAGATTTGCCACATCGTCAAAAATAGATTACATGATCCTGAATACTCTATTACAATGCTTGCAGCCAAAGATTCACTTTGTTCTTAAGTATTTAACCTTTCCCATTTTGATACCCCTGACCCAACGAAACACAAAGGTATTCATAAAAGCCCCGTAAACAGCAAACACAAATTTGACATTAGCAAAAACATTAAAATACGTATTATTATATTACGATACGGTTGTATGCGTCAACCACGAGTAAAACGGAACGCTTTTAAACAATTACGCGCGTAATGGCGCCCCATAAAATGTTTATTGATATCCGGTAATGGGGTTAATGTCGAATTTAAAGTGCATTAATGTTGAATTCGAACATTTTTGGTGCTGCGAATATTGGTCGTGAAACTTTTAAAAGTTTTTACTCTCGTAATTGGCGCTTCGCAACTTCAAAAAGAAGCAATATTGAATTGGTTAAAAGCGCAGCTTTTGTTTGGTTTCCATTTTTAAATTGGAACCGTTGAAAATTTTAACACAGAAAACAATGAAAGCAATTCAGCTACTTTCATTTGAGCCCACAAACAAAACAATACTCAAATTAACATAACAAATTCAAGAACAGACATACATGAAACCGACACATGGATACCAAAAGTTTCGGATTGATTACCCGCCTCGCCAACAGATGCGTCGACCAACGCCCAGGCTTCCACCAGGTCCTGTTGCGAAGACTCCAGCAGCCAGCATAGCCAACATTCCTGCGAGCATTCGCAGAACGGTGTGTATAGACCCCGATTGGACCTAAAACCCGTTTGAATGTGTAAAACAAGCTAACTTCCCCGTTGAACTTACACGAATGTGATTTAGACGTGGTTTTACATGGACGATAGCATGATTTTTAAGACCCAAATTCATGGTAAACTTTTGTTTATAAAAAAGTTGCATCAACTTGTTTTCTGAGTTGCGAGCAATACTGCAGGCCAGTAACACATGTTCCAGATAAAGTACTAAGTAGGTATCTGATAGATAGTCCAATTTTTTTTTTTTTTTTATTAANAGTAGTTTCCACGGGGCCTGAGTGAAACCTCGGGCGGTAGCTAGTCTGTATGAAAATAAGGTTTAATCATTTGAACACCCACTGTATTTAGTCAATTATGGGCATGCATGCTAACAAATACTTAACCTTAGAGCTAGAATTTTTTTATTTCTTTTAATCGTCCCACTGCTGTGCACAGGCCTCCTCTCTCACGGAGAAGAATTGAGCGTCAATCACCACGCTCGCTCAATGCGGGTTGGTGATTTCAGACCCTTGATGAATCCAGATTCTCTTGATGAATAAAATAAAAAAGTTGCACTGGTACTTGCCTGACCTGGAATCGAACTCACACCCTCATACTTGAGAGGTTGGTGCTTTACCCACTAGGCCACCACGACTTCTAGTACTATAGAAATGTTTTTAATTTTGATTACTTTTCTATGTCATGATCTGTCAGATAACTATCTACAACTCTATCTGGAACCTGAGAAACTCGTCGTGCGTGCTGTAGAATTGCTAATGACAGTTGACGAGTTCTCGCCCGATGCAACATCCTCATTGTTCAACAATGTTCATCAACTGTTGCCATACAAATGTTGACCATGAATTTGGATGCTATAGTTATAACTTCTGTGTGCAAGAATCGAGTTTTATTATTGGTTATAGATAATTTTACTCTATTTATTATAATTCGATTATTGGTATACAGGAGTTTCCCGTTAACAAACTTATTTGAAGATTAATATGAAATTATTTCCTCATTGAGCTAATATATGATTGAAACTATTATTTACTGATTTTGTAAATTGGATATCAATTGGATATAATTTGCCTTTTTTATATAAATTTAAAAGCATATCTTCAAAAGGCTTGTTTGTATGTTAGCTACTAAAATGTCGTGGTCTAATGTTGTTTCCCTAATAACTTAAATGTCTATTTAATCACAAATTGTTAGCATAACACAAGACATTCAACTGTATCCATCATTTACTTCATCTATACTTAAGTTAACTGAATTATTTTCATATTTTTACACAACCCAGAATAATACAGACGCTAGCAGGTCAGCTTACCCGTATTTGTCAAATTTGACCAATCGAACATTAACCTTCCACTATTGTGATAAGGTTGAAAATCTATTTCAGAAATTTGACGGATTGTGGTAACTTGACGTGGTGTCTGTACTTATAAATTCAACAATTATCCTTTTAAAAGCATGTATGAGTTTTTTGAAATGGTTTTGAATGTCAATGGTAGAATTGAAATTCACAAATATAATATCCTATCTGTTTTCACTTTTGTTAACTTTTAATTATAATGCAATTACCGTATCCATCCAATGTTTGATTGAAGACTAATATTATTTGCACGGAATTACTCTACAAACATATTTTACTTTAGATTCTAATTATTGATTACAGATTTTTTGCTTCACGATAGCGGGTCAGCCATAGTTGTGTGTGTTAACGTTCATGTACATGTCTTTGTATAACTCGGTGACTGGGCCATTACTGAGCGCTCTCGAGCTTACACATACAAAGACAATGTATATGTACAGTCGACAGCACATCAAGTTACCACAATCTGTCTTTCTGCAATCGATTTTCAACCTTATCACAATGGAGGTAGGATGATGTTCGACTAGTAAAATTTGACAGATTCGTATACGTTGACCTGCTGTCGTCTGTAAAGTTAACAGCAACACAGTGTACATTCACATGTATGGCTTGACCGCGTTTATGAAATTAAATATCTATACTCTAATTCACTCTAATTAAGTCATACAAAGAATCAGATACACCACACATTCTTGAAATTGATAAGACTTTATATATTGATAGTTTAGTATATCTAACTTATAAAAACATACATAAGTTATACTGACGAAGCTGAGCCTTAAATCTATTGGTAATATTAAAACTTCGATGCAGTATGTTTTAGTCGTAAAACAATAAATATTCATTTCATATTTTAGAACTGACGCCAGTATATGAACCTACCTTAATCCGTCCAATTTCTTCAATAGATTTTCAATCTTTACACAATAGTGGAAGGTTAATTTTCGATTGGTATTTGACAGATTCGGGTAGGTGACCTGCTGTCTGTACTATCTCTCTAATGCTAATTTAATAATCGATTTTTATATCGTTTCACTAAATATCATGAAACATAATTATAGTATCTACTACTTCTTCATCGTTGTCCGGTATAATTCTTAGCTTCGTCAACCATAGTCATACTCACAAAAGAGAAAGAACAAGTGGAAGTGCCCTTATACTTGTACAGTATGAGAACCAGTGTCGCTTAAGGGTCATGGCACATTGTACCGGCACGGTCACGGCACAGCAAATAACGTGTCATTTAAATTTGAACAATAAATCGTATGACGTATGATATATTTCATAACGTCAATACAAAAAAGCCAACGGCGGGCTGTCAGCGCGCGGTTTCCTATCTAACAACTCACGTTGTTATGATATATATCATACGTCATACAATTTAATGTTCAAATTTAAATGACACGTTATTTGCTGTGCTGTGACCGTGCCGGTACAATGTGCCATGACCTTTATTCATACATATTCTGCATTTAAAATCAAAGAAAACAACTGACGTTTAAATTCATCTAAGCGTAAACGCCTACTTATCCTTTACCAAAATAAATCTCTACGCAATTTGGATAAGGTTGTTTTTACGTCGCTGAGTGAGTGTTGCGATTCGGAGCTTAGGGTGTTACTAGACCTATCGATCGACCATCAATGACGCCATCGATTGTTGATAGAAAGGATTGATCGACATGATCAGTATGGTTAAAATTGTCGATCATTCCATTTCACCATCGATTCATAGCACCGATTGTTGTCGATCGATAGATCTAGCGACACCCTTACAGTTGCATCGGGCACGACAGCTCAATGGCACTTCCATTTATCTCTTCCATAGTCATACTTAGACAGGGGTTACACGATTAGTCTGGCGTCAGTCCAGTCCATCAGGTCACGATCAACCGGTTACACGATCATTCTCATTAATCATTCTGACCAGAATGATGGGAGAATGATCGTGTAACCGGTTGATCGGCGGACTGATGGTCCAAAATGTACCGTGTTTTTTGTCCGTCAATTTGAGACTGATGCCAGGATGACGCCAGACTGATCGTGTAACCCCTGTCTTACAATACAGTACTTGGATATTATTGTAATACACGTTAATACAATAAAATACATTGTTGACATCACTGACTTTCATTTGTATACCCTGCATGGTACAGCACATGTGTTTAGCGAATGGCACGGAATCCTGAATGCACTGTTGTGGATCAGAATTGATGTTCCTTCTTAGATTTAAGATGATATCTGGTATTAAAATTTGTCTTTCAAGAGTTTCTTAAGGTCCTCATCTTCCTGCCCTGTTCCCAATTTTATTTGGGGTCGGCGCAATATGTTTTTTGCTTCCCTTTCTCTCTGTTACTCGTCATACTGACATAAGGTTCCACATTATTGCCGGATATTTAGTAGTGTAAGAATTTTGCTGTTTTGATGAAAGCAAATTTTCTATTACAAGATAAACGTCAGAATTAGCAAAACAGTAGTTTTATCATAAATTAAGACCTGAATTTTAACTTAGGAAATTTTATTTCCAGATCAAACTTGCAAATTTTTCGCGAAATTTTACAGTATAGTAAAAATTTTGTTGTCGTTTAAGTTACCGATGCGATATGATGCGATTGGCTCCGAGTTTATTTTCACAAAGATTAGAACGATTGATCCTTTGACTGGTCTATACTTTAAAACTCTTTAGTCTTCTTAACCAACTTCCCAAAAAGGAGGAAGTCTTGGAAAAATCTTGTTTTACGTATTTTTTTTTGTTGTTTTTTTTAACTGTGATCTACTTGCCTGTTACTAATCAGTGACTGTATCTATCTCCAGATATGGACTACGGCAGCGGCGGGCCCCCACCTCCAGGGATGATGAAAGACAGACACGGGCCCCCACCACCACATCATCCGGTAATTATATGAGCTTTTGTCTATGTTTCATGCACCCGGTTTAAAAGGCTATAATATCCTTCCTAGATGTATGAGATATCTAACATGGAAAGTATGGAGAGATCTAATACTGAAGAATTTTTTGAATTGGACGCGCGCTTTCAACTAAACAAACTCTTCAACTTTGTCATATTAGTAACGAGATGTTCCCTGCGGTTTCGCCCGCAGCCTGAGGGAACTACCGACTTTCCAAACCTAGATAAAATCTTATTTCTCCCTCTAGACTTTTGTGTGTAATTCACTAAAGTCTGTTCAATAGTTATGGAGTAGAAAGCTCGATAGACTTACTTAGTGTTTTTAATTTTAGCCAGGATTCAGTAAAGATAAAGATGGTCCCACGGTTTCATCTTGTACTAGCTTCCGCCAGCGGTTTCACCCGCTTCCCGTAGGAACTACTCTGCGCACCCGGACAAAAAGTAGCCTAAAGCCTTTCTCAATAAACGGGCTATCTAACACCGAAAGAATTTTTCAAATCGGACCAGTAGTTCCTGAGATTAGCGCGTTCAAACAAGCAAACAAACAAACTCTTCAGCTTTATAATATTAGTATAGAGAAGTATGCTAGTCTCTCAATTTTAATTACTCTGAAAGCAAGGTTAAAATCATCTAATTATTTCACCTCTGTACCAAAGATGAAAGCTGTATCGAATAATTTGCTCATATTTTGTACGGAATCGAATCGAAAGTAATGAATAACGAAATGAAATCGATTCGTATTAATTGATATTGTTATCGAATGCGAATCGTATTTATGACGTCAACGGCATTGCCATTTACTTAATTGATGATGGAAGGTAGAAGATTTATTCTTGTTAATTATTATTTTGATACTGAGGGCTGACAAAATATTATCTATTGTTTACATTATTCAAAGTGAGGACTCTTTGGATCATATAATTTGAAATTAATGTTATTATGAGCATAATTAATTCTGGGCGTCTGGGTTTTTCATAAATGATTTTATAAAAAGCCATAGTCATCAGGATCTAAGGAGTATTCGTAGTTCTTGTGGTAAAGGTTTATAAAATTAACTTGATCAAAACTTAAATATATTGCTAGAAAAATATTGCTTCTAAGAGACCTTGGCTCTAGTCTGTCTAGAGCTCTAGTCTCTAGTTTTGGCCAACTTATTATAAAACGTGGTCTCAAAAAGTACCAGCTTTAGTGCTAGGTTTGGACCATAAATTTTGTGCGTTTGGGCAAACTTCCACCGCCTTGTTTCAAAACATGGTGTTAAAAAGTACCGTCTCTAATGAATGAGAGACCGATAAGTTTAAGCTATCCTTTTAGCTTAAACTTAGCACTAGAGACGGTACTTTTTATCACCAAGTTCTGTAACAAGGCCGTGGATGTTTAGCCAAAAAATAATCACCAAATTCTTCAAACACTAAGCTAAACTTAGTATCTCCTCAAATAAAAACAATGTATTTGTATCTTCCAGCGTGACGGTCGTGGCTATGGTCCCGAAGGTTACGGCGGCGAGGGGTTCGTGCCTCCCCCGCCCATGCACCACCCCTCAATGCCGCCACAGAACCAGGTAATTACACCCCGGTAGGGTCTCCGCCACCCCCTGCATTCGAATATTTACGAGCTGTATATTGTTGTCTGTAATCCACTCTTGGAGTGTGGAGTAAAGTTAAATGTTTAAAATTATTTTTGTGATGGACCACAATTTTTTGAAGCTATTTCACGAGATCCATATCGAATAAATTCATATATGCCATTTGAATACGACTTGCACGATTTCATCTTAATCTAACGACCAGTATCAGAGGTTCTAGTTAAAGTTCTAGATAACTATATGACAGATCATGCCTTAGAAATGTTTTTAATTTTGACTGCTTTCTAGAACTTGCTATCAAGAACTTTATCTGGAAACTCTGTAATTGGTCCTAACTCTTTTAAGTTCAAACTCGCTCCTTCCATATTCAAACTCACTACTTTCAAATTCAAATTCACAATATAAACACTTGGCATGTATTGTCTGCACCACTAAAGTGTCCCCTGCTGGCGCAGGGCGGGCCCCCGCAGCAGGGCGCCGTCATGATGGTGTACGGGCTCGACCCTCAGACGGTGAATGCTGACCGGCTCTTCAACCTGTGCTGTCTCTACGGAAACGTTGTTAGAGTAAGTAGAAGCTTTTTTACTTTAAAAGTCCTTTAAAAATCCTGAAATATTTTAAGGATTTTGACAGAAAATTTATAAGAACTCTCAGTCGATTTTTCCGAAAACTTCCTGAGGTGCTTAACATATTTTGAAAATGAAACTTAGTGCTTGTAAATTAATGGATAAAGTAACCTCTAAGCCCATGAAATGGTTAGGCTAATGTTGAGCCCAAAACAATGTCCTTTAAAACTGCTTTAGTATTTTTCTGATTATTAAAGTTTGCATTAGTATCTTACAAAATAAAATCCTATCGGTGTAATATTCAAAGTCAAAGTCAAAAGTCAAAGTCAAAGGACTTATTTGCTAATGAATACAGTTATATACAAGGTGTTACAAAATGTCAATCAGTTCAGTATTCAGTCATAATATAATGACATGCAAAATAAATTTTATCTTAAATATACAATTATTCACGCCAGCAATCTCCAAAACCTAACTATCCTAATGCAATTTCCAGATAAAATTCCTGAAGACAAAAGAAGGCACGGCCATGGTACAGATGGGCGATGGCGTCTCAGTCGAGAGATGCGTTCAGAACCTTAACAACGTGACCGTCGGAGACTATACCCTCACATTGGCGTAAGTATTCTAAATACACACGAATTATTTAGCAACTAGCCGTTTTACGCGGTTTCTCCCGCCGTCCCGGGGAAATTCATTCAAATCGGTTCAGTCAATACATCCGGAGCCTATTTGTTGAAAACAAACTCTTTTTTCCTCTTTATATACATACTAGCCGTTTTCCCGCGGTTTCACTCGCGTCCCTTGGGAATTACTGCCCGTACCCGGATAAATAATAATAATAGCCTATGTCACTCGTGGATAGGTAATGTAGCTTTCGAATGGTGAAATGAATTTTTAAAATCGGTTCATCACTTCCAGAGATTACCCCCTACAAACAAACTTACAAATTTACCTTTTTTATCTCTTATTTTACCTCTATAATATTAGTATAGATAAGTGTAGATAAATAAATTTGCATATTGTTCGTTACATAAATACTTCTTTAATTCCAGATTCTCAAAACAAGCGTACCTATCAGAGGTGATGAACCCATACCCCCTGCCGGACAAGAGCCCCTCGTTCAAGGACTACGTCGGCAATAAGAACAACCGCTTCCTCACGCCCGCCTCTATTCACAAGAACAGAATACAGCCGCCTTCTAAGGTAAGGGATCTAGTGGTCCAAGGTCTGGTAGACCCGGTAGACGAAAACGGTGGATTTCAATTACTTATCTCTGCATTTGATTATTAGAGATAGCTTTTTGACGTTAGGTCTATATAAATTTTGACAAATTTCTATCTCTTATCTCAAAAGAGTTATTGAAATTCGCCGTAAGTAGGAAGGTCAGGAAGAATGAAAATCCTCTAGATCACTAGACTTTAAAACTCGATTTTTTGCACATTATTTTCCGGGTCTACTTAGGCCGAATTTGAAAGGTCCGATCTGTTTACTTTGAAAAATTAACGTAAAATATTCATAACAGTTGGTTTTGGGAAACTGATGCTTATGCTGTCTGCGAACTTGGGTCTTAACCTAACTTGCTTACTAGAGTAAACAGTAACGGCCATTCCCAATAACCCATCTATCTCTGGATTTGCTTACTAGAGATAGAATTTTGACATTAGCCCCATACAAGTAATGTCAAATTCCTATCTCTAGTAAGTAAATCCAGAGATAGACAGAATATTGAATTCCGCAGTAATAGAATAACGATTCCCCTTGCTTTACTGGTATTTCACCGTTACCCCTACTATTCCAGGTGCTACACTTCTTCAACACGCCACCAGACGTGTCGGACGAGCAACTGCTGCAAGTGTTCAAGGACTACGGAGTCACGCCGCCTCACACCATCTCCAAGTTCCCGCTCAAGAGCGAGAGGTTAGTTCATCATCAGCCTTTTTGATGTCCCACTGCAGAGCTGTGGTCTCTTCTCATATAGAGAAGGATTGAGTTGTAATCACGTTTGAAGTCACGTCACGAAGGATTGAGTTTAAAGTCTCGGTTTCCTCGAGATATATTTCTTCACTCAGTCATGCTTAGTGATTGTTGTCCAAGATTTACTTATAAAAACATTGGTACTTGCTTGACCTGGAATTTAACCCACAAACTCGTGCTTGAGAGGCAAATGCTATTGACCACCAGTTCTGCCCAGTATGGAATCGGCTTCCAGTTTAACTGGATGTCTGCTTTAACCTCCACAACCAAGTTACTTCGGCAACCCGATACACCTTTGTAAGACTGGTTGTTAGACTTCCTGACTTCTGAATACCCATAACGACTGTCAAAGATGTTCAAATTGTCATTGAACATCCCACCAATCTATCGTGCCTTCCGAAACACGGAGGGACCCGTTATGACAAGATGACCACGGACCGCGTCAAAATTTGCTTAAACAATTCTGTTACTTGACAAGACCTTCTATGAACTCCGACTTTACCTAAATCTTTCCCAAATTTTAACGTCTTATTCGCCAAAATGTTCCAGATCGTCATCAGGTCTCATGGAGTTCCAGAACATATCGCAGTCTGTCATGGCAATCATGGCGTGCAACCACGCAACCATACAGCACCCAGGTAAATACCATACTAGCTTCTGCCAGCGGATTGACCGCAACTTCGCGCACTGAGATAAAAATTAACCCAGCCTTCCTCGAAACAGCTATCAACCACTGAGAGAATAATTCAAATCGATCCAATAGTTGTAGTTGCTTTATTCATAAAATCTTTTCTATTCAGGGATTTTTAGAATATTTGGGGCACTTTGCACTGAACACTACGGCCTCCTTAGGTTCTTAATACCATAGAAACGCAAAAAGAGGTATAGAATTTCGTAGTAGATAGTCAATAGTTTATAGTAGACCCTATCAATCTATACTTTATACTAATATTATAAAAAGGAAAACTTTGTTTGTTTGTTTGGTTGTAATGAATTGGCCCAAAAACTGCTGGACCGATTTTAAAAATTCTTTCACCATTCGAAAGCTACATTATCCACGAGTGACATAGGCTATATTTTATCCGGGTACGGGCAGTAATTCCCACGGGATGCNCAAAAACTACTGGACCGATTTTAAAAATTCTTTCACCATTCGAAAGCTACATTATCCACGAGTGACATAGGCTATATTTTATCCGGGTACGGGCAGTAATTCCCACGGGATGCGAGTGAAACCGCGGGAAAACGGCTAGTTCAGGATAAAAGCGTGGCCCATAAAGTGGAAAAATACTTTTTTAATGAAAAGAGTGACTTTAATAGAAGGCTTTCTAACACGGTAAAGGATCAGTGCTTTACATGGTGCCACTGCCTATCTGACCTCCTCATGGCTAAAACTTGTCGTCAGACTTCCTGGATTATAATTTAAGAACGGAAATATATTTATCACCATCTTCTTATCTTACGAAAAATTACATTATTGTTTGTGTTAATATAATTTATTGCAACAATTTCAGGTGCAAAATTCCCGTTCGTAATGAAGCTGTGTTTTTCCTCGTCACGGCAAATTGGACAAGGGAAAGGCCAGAATCCAAATAAGAGTCAAAATCAAAACCAGGATCAAAATAACCAGAGACAAGGGCAAAACAATGGAATGGCTGAGCACGAATACTAGTAAGAAATAAATTCACTAATGTATAGGAAAGAAAGATTATTATAAATATCAAGTGTTTAAAAAGACATGTACATTTTTTTTAGAGGTGATGGACCAATTGTATCGGAATGATATTTTAAATGGCAACCCTGGGGTTGTATTGTGCATTAGTTTTCGTTGTTGGCAAGCCAAAGATTAAGTGTTACCAGCGTGGAAAAAAAAATATGTTAAGTTTATCGGTTATTTGTAGTTTATGCGAGTATTTGTCTGCACAAAGTAGTTAGGGGCAAATATTGTAGTCAGTGTTGATGATTCTCAATATCACGATTTCCTGCCATTTTTTTTTTGTTTTTTTTTTTCGAAAAATTATGTTTTATTTTTAAATGTCGGCCTAGTAATAATAGTAGGCTTTTCCTAAATATTTTTAAATAGGCTTTTATTTTTTTTCCTCTTTCTAGTCAAAATTGTATTGCATAATATTTCAGACTGACCCGGTTTTAAGGTTTTTTAGAAATGATTTCCTATCGGAATGTCGATGTTTTTCTATCTTCGATAGTAGGGACCATAGATTTTAATATTGATCATCTCTATATAATGCTAGCTTTTTTCTAAAAAAGCGTGTGTTTGGACAAGGCAGGGATTTTCAAAATTTACCCTCATTTTTAATTTACAAAATAGGAATCAATTTTGTAAATGTTTAACGATATTAACTGTCAATTTGGTAATTTTTTTCATTTGATGAAACACGTGAAAAATTTGGATGTATTTTTCCAATTCCATCTTGTCTAAACATACTGTAATTTTTATCATGAATAATTGTTATTTTAGAAATCTTTCCTCATATAATTTTTGAAGCAAAAATATAGAGATGTCAGCTTTTACAGTCTTAAATTGATCAAAATATAGCAACAAATGGAAAAATCTAATTAATTATTCAATCATTCCAATTTTTCAATAATAATTTGACTTTTAATGAAAAGTACTGCCAGATCTAAAATGAAATTTACCCCTTTTTATTTTTTGTTCCTTTTGTAAATAAAAATAATTCAATTATGAAAGCGTTGACCTAGTTAATAATATATTTTCTTCTGATTACATTATCTACAGTAAAGTTGTTAAATTCTCTACGTTGCTATACTTTGATCAGCAAATTATTTTGATGAAAAAATATTCTCTATTCTTATAGTAAAATATTGTACACATAATTTCCTAAAAGTTTTAAATTCGATAATTTTAAAAGATTTTCTAAAGAAACCAAAAACTTTCTTATAAAACTTCTTGTATGACAAAAAATTTGACGTAACTAACTAAAAAACAAGTTTATTTGTTTTTTGACCAGAACCTGCTTTCGTTGACTTATCTAAGCCAAAAATTAAGCCAAAGTCTATTGAGAACGTAAGAACTTAAATATATAAACGTATATATATAAAGAGAATACTGTTGTATATACATAATGCAAAAGTGCTGTTAAAAATATTTTGCATCGGTCCACTGCTGGGCTTAATATTGGAGCGAAGTTATCTTTTTTGTCCAAGAGATGGCACTAATTTATAAAATAATTTAAAGTTATTAAAGTATATAGTAATTGTTGATTATATTCGAAAATATATTTCATGTTTTTTCTCACAAAACAAAACTCCAAAATTAATCCAGCAGCTATTTGTTATAAAAGTACAATCGAGTACTCATGTGTCATGTTCAATAAAAAATATAATAATATTAAATGAGTGGATATTAAAAGGCAGTGTTAAATGTTTAAGAAGATTTATTATTCGTTTATTTCCAATTTTATTGTTGGCGCGAGATTTAAGTTTCGCATTTGTATTATTTTGTCGTTTTCGATATATTTTTGTTGTAAAATAATCTATTTGTCGCGGTCAGTATCAGTTTATATACGGTGCTTAAAATATTTATCACTATGAATTGGCTATCATAATATCAAATGTTATGTTTATTTTACAAGTTACGGGATAAATAGAAAAGTACAATTTTTCGCACGATAATAAATCAGACTATATTGTTTTATTTTTGAGCTATGTATTTAAATCTCGCGCCAACAAGTAGTAAAAATAGTTATTAAATGTATCTATTGAGAGGAATGACATATCTTTGTGGATAATAAAAGCGTATAATGTGCTATGTCAATTTATAAACAGCTATATATACATGTAGATATGTATAAGTGTATATCTCTTGTACACTCGTGCACAACACCTTATATATTTTGTGTGATGACACAATGCTTTTAAGCTTAATAAAGATAGATTTGTACTTAAAATACGCTGACTTAGATTTGTAGGGTAAAATAAAATATTATTGTAAGATTTTAAGCCTGTTGTGCCCGATTGTACAGTCGCTTGTCCGATCGGAAATGTCAATTTCTTTTTAAGTTACGACTAGCGTACGTCCGTATGTGTATTTTATGCTTCGAAACTACATATCACAATGACAAATAATAATATTAGAGAGTTGTATAAAAAACACTAAATACTACATGTCTTTTTCACTTAGTCACAGTTTTTGCTCAACTTTTAGTTTTTTTTATTAGTTTTCTTTTACTTTTTTATTTTTTACATCTTTTTTCTACTCATTGGTTGACAATACATTCTGTTAGGTACTGAACATCTCACAATTTTGCCTTAAACGAGTAGTATTAAATCATGTTTTTTTAGTTTTTTTCTCAGTAATTTTCTACTTAACACTTTTCATATCTTTTTTGTAGTAAATCTAGTAAAACCTTCCCCTGTATTTCGGACAGAACGTTGAAACTGCCAAACATTCATTACTCACTTAAAACTATTTGCTTCTAGCTAACGGCGATGAGGTGGCGCACACATACACACATATCAAGACGGACGGCACACACACACACAGGCACACCACTACGAGTGCGAGGGGGGAAATGGGGGTTGCCGTAACAAAAAAAAAACAACGAAAAATTCACCCGCATTCACATTGACCTATATTCGGAAAGTTACCACTCAAATTGGGACGCGGGCGAATTTTTCGTAACGGCAACATTTTGAAATAATTCCTTATTTTTACAATTTGTGATCTAGATCACTCTTATAAAGACATTAACAGTTAGTTTTTTTAATATAATTTTAGACACAGTAACATGTTTTTTTCATATTATTACACATTATTACATTTCCATGTTTTTTTCTTTGTTTTTCTGTTTATTTTATTTAGTGGGGAGCGATGCTCCGTTGAATGCATCTGCATTTCGTTTATGGACTTAGCGGTTTAGGTATCGATTAAGTAATATTCCCATTTAATTTGATTAATTAGCTTTTAGTTATTATTTTACCAGTGCTGTTTTCTTCCTCAAAAAACCGACTTTGACGAAATTGTGACGAGCGTTGAAAATGGCACTGTATCCCGATTTAGTGAGGAGTTTTAGTGAAAAATAAATGATATTAGTTTGTGAGTAATGTTGAAACACTACTTAGTTTCCTTTCTTGTTCCCTTTTCTTGACGCGCGAAAACGGACAAGGAAAAAAATGTCCGCGCGTATTTGTAATTTATCTAAAACTTGGTTGTTTTGTATAACGTGACAGTTGTGAAATGTACAAGAAATAAAGAAACTGAGGTATATAATAGAAAATTTGTTTTATTTTTGGTTTTTAATAGACCACGCTTATGTGCTTGTTTCTTAAGTTTGCACCAGTTTTGTTCGTAGTGGCGATCTATCGACCATTTGAAAATGTTTTAAGAACCAAAAGTATCTAAATGTAAGAAATAGTTTAGCACTCTTTAGGTTTAGTAGTAAGTGTCATTGCAATGTCAATTATATTCGATTAGTGGAAAAAAATGAAACAGTAAAGTTTTCTAAAAATTTTCTTAAAAATATAGCGATGATTCGACTTAAAATTTGAGTAATAAGCCTTGCACAAGGATTTAGACATAAGGACAGATGATATTGGAGACACCATAATCGCGCTGTTTGAAAAAAAAAACTTTTTTTGTTTTGTGTCTAGGAATAGATGTTTGTATGGTGTGACCTTGTGGTAGCTCGTCTATATAACTGTTTATGATAGAAAAACTTAGTATCCTTTACTTTAAATTCCTTTGCGAACCTTCCTAGTGTACAATTACTAATGTCAAATTACATAAACAGTGTTATAGCAAGCATTCGACTAGTCCTAATATAGCTGAATTAATGTTATCAGGTAAATAGATGCATATCTTTTTCTCTAGGAATATTTTGAAATGGAAAAAAACTAAATGTTCTAGTATTAGGACCTCTATGTCGTGATAGCTTATCTCTTTTGTGTTGAATGTACAGAGAAAATATTATAAAAAATGTTGTTTTTTTTTCAATTGTCAATGTTTTATATTTAGGTTGTTGTACTGACGGAATGACACTATTCTACTCAAATGAACGCAGTTATCATTATTACACATGGTGTAGACATTAAAATTGACAGAAAATTGAATTCTAAGAATACATGTACAATTTGACAGCTGTCACTTTTACTGTCTATTCGCGTAATATCGCTAAAAGATGCTTTACAAGACACGAGAACCAGCACAGTGGCACAGTGAATATATTGTATTTTTATTTTTATTTTTAGCCTACATTTTATTGGAATTAGGTCTTGTAGTTACATAATAAACATTAAAATACATGTCAACACAACAAACTCTTTCATTTCTAAACACTACTATTCTATTCACATGAAAAGGGGCGTAAATTCCTCTCAAATAGAGTACTTACGCCCTTTTTTATAAAAACACGGTGACAGATTTACAAATCAATTTTCAATTGTTTTGTAAAACTTGTGATGGTGACTATACATCTTACTTAGCGACATACACCTATAAACCTTTCATTTTTGGTATTAATAATTATTTTATTCAATTTACTACTAAACGAGCTATTGCTATAAACTCTTGTCAATTAAACTACTAAATTACATCTTAATTAAATTCGTGAGTTACCCTAAATTCATATTTCTGCCTAAAATCGGGGAGAATTTTTACATTTGCTACCCTTGTCTATCATGATGATATACGAAACTTTTGCTTGGAAATACATGAAATTGCTCAATTTCACTTCAAATAATTACTTGAAATTTAATACTGAATCCGAAAACACACTTTTTTGACGCTATCAACCAACTTACCTAGCTTTGACACGCAGAGAGTAACTATTAAATACTGCATCAATTTTGACTAGTTATTATAACTATAAAAAGTAACGTTTGACTCAGAAATACTATTGAAAGAGGAATTTAAGAATTTCGTTATGAAAATAAAATATTTTGAGTTTATATATAAGATCTGCTTAGACTAAGTATGCACAAGAGTTAAAAAGCTGTGTTCTCTATGGAGCTCCTATAAAACCATTACAGGCCAAAAAAACTCAAGATAGCTATAAAGTAACAAATTGTAAACTGTAAACATTAAATAAAAAAAAAGTATTTCAAAGAATAGAATAGATGCTAGGAAATATTATCTAATAAACCTTTTAAAATTGATGCAGTATTTATTTAATGACACATCCTACGCATAAAGTCACAGAATTGCATTTCAAAATTTTGCACTTCACAAATAAATATTTTTAAAATAAATTAATTAATGTAAAATATTTTAAATTATGGCGAGAAGAAATATGTTGATATGTAAATAGTAAGTATATTGTTTTAAATTCTCAAAAAACGTTAGTTTTATTGTAAATTTTTAGATTTATCAGAAGATTAATTAATTATTGATATTATAGAGAGCTGCACTCGAGACGCAAGATTGTAAAATTGTATAGAAAAAATAAATAATGTTTTTGATTAAAACATTGTGTTATTTAATATGAGTTAAAAGAATATTTTATACTTAAAACATGATACCTATATAAAACAATACCTACCTGCTACCTGACTTTCCCAGAAACATGTGGAAATGATAAAATTCTAACTGGAACGAAATGAAGACTACCATCTGATGGTAGTCTTTATTCTATTAAAGTCTCACGCCAAGATTACCCGAGAATAAGGTAAAGGTACCATATTACGGAGTATTAAGGCATTTTCGTCTTTCCAAGCAATTTCCAGTAAAGCAGGAAAACTCAGTGAATTCAGGTTTGTTCATTCGTAAAGAGAGGTTTTCAGAGAGGAGATTGAAATATAAAACTACTGTATTTAAACTATTTTATAAAAGTTATCGTAATTTTTCTGGACCTCGTAAATGGCCGTTATTACGGTATAAAATTTGCCTCTCCAGGTAATTCCGTAAATGGATGCTGGTAATTCCGGCATATGCTGTAAAATGCCGTTTTGTTGCAGGATTACATGAAATAGAAACATTTTAAGCTGCCGTGTATAAATAAAATAACTTTATTTTGTGTAGGAAAAAACAGATAAAACTTTCATGAGATCAAATTGAACTTAAGTAGGTAAGTACTTCGACTTACTTCAAGCACGGCTTAGTGAACAATATGAAATTCATTTATTTATTTATATATGTTATTTATTGTTCTTGGTATAATAAAAAAAATAGGGCATATAAATCTTTANTAAGGTAAAGGTACCATATTACGGAGTATTAAGGCATTTTCGTCTTTCCAAGCAATTTCCAGTAAAGCAGGAAAACTCAGTGAATTCAGGTTTGTTCATTCGTAAAGAGAGGTTTTCAGAGAGGAGATTGAAATATAAAACTACTGTATTTAAACTATTTTATAAAAGTTATCGTAATTTTTCTGGACCTCGTAAATGGCCGTTATTACGGTATAAAATTTGCCTCTCCAGGTAATTCCGTAAATGGATGCTGGTAATTCCGGCATATGCTGTAAAATGCCGTTTTGTTGCAGGATTACATGAAATAGAAACATTTTAAGCTGCCGTGTATAAATAAAATAACTTTATTTTGTGTAGGAAAAAACAGATAAAACTTTCATGAGATCAAATTGAACTTAAGTAGGTACTTCGACTTACTTCAAGCACGGTTTAGTGAACAATATGACATTCATTTATTTATTTATATATGTTATTTATTGTTCTTGGTATAATAAAAAAAATAGGGCATATAAATCTTTATTGTTCTTAGGGTATTTTTAATTATTTTATTATTTTTTATTTTTATATATTTTTTGATGATTTTCTTTGTATATGTATCTATGTATTTAATGGGTTAA
>NWSH02000571.1:9244233-9264050 GCA_002382865.2 Heliothis virescens
TTCTAAGTATATCTTAGACACCAATGGCTGATAAAAGGTGAAGGAAAACATCTTGAGGAAACCTGGACTATAAAGTCTGAAATCACCAACCCGCATTGAGCAAGCGTGGTGATTAATGCTCAATCCTTCTCTGTGTGAGAGGAGGTCAGTGCCTAGCAGTGGGACGATAAAAAGGCTACAAAAAAAAAATATATATATTTCCAGACAAAATCCTCACCGCCAGAAGTTAGCGAGTACTTAAACGTGGAGCTACCGGCGCTAGACGCAGACACAGACGTGACGGACGCGCAGAAGTACATCCTCGGCAAGCTGGAGATACTCAACGAGGACGATGATGATGACGAGGGACGTAAGTATCTGCCTAGCCGTTTCCCTGACCGCTCTTGACTCTTTAGACGCAGACACAGACGTGACGGACGCACAGAAGTACATCCTCGGCAAGCTGGAGATACTCAACGAGGACGATGACGAGGGCCGTGAGTATTTGCCTAGCCGTTTCCCTAACGACTCTTGACTCTTTAGACGCAGACACAGACGTGACGGACGCGCAGAAGTACATCCTCGGCAAGCTGGAGATACTTAACGAGGACGATGATGATGACGAGGGCCGTGAGTATCTGCCTAGCCGCTTCCCTGACGACTCCTGAACGTAGCTGCCGGCGCTGGACGCTGATGAAGTACATCCTCGGCAAGCTGGAGATACTCAACGAGGACGATGACGAGGGCCGTGAGTATTTGCCTAGCCGTTTCCCTAACGACTCTTGACTCTTTAGACGCAGACACAGACGTGACGGATGCACAGAAGTACATCCTCGGCAAGCTGGAGATACTCAACGAGGACGATGATGATGACGAGGGCCGTGAGTATCTGCCTAGCCGTTTCCCTGACCACTCTTGACTCTTTAGACGCAGATACCGACGTGACGGACGCGCAGAAGTACATCCTCGGCAAGCTGGAGATACTTAACGAGGACGATGATGATGACGAGGGCCGTGAGTATCTGCCTAGCCGCTTCCCTGACCACTCCTGAACGTAGAGCTGCCGGCGCTTAGATCTTGATGAAGTACATCCTCGGCAAGTTGGGAGATACTCAACGAGGACGATGATGATGACGAGGGCCGTGAGTATCTGCCTAGCCGTTTCCCTGACGACTCTTGAACGTGGAGTTACCGGCGTTAGATGCTCATAATGACGAGGGCCGTGAGTATCTGCCTAGCCGATTCCCTGACGACTCTTGAACGTGGAGTCGCCGGCGTTAGATGCTGATGCTGACGAGGGACGTGAGTATCTGCCTAGACGTTTCCCTAACGACTCCTGAACGTAGAGCTGCCGGCGCTGGACGCCGACACGGACCTGACGTAGTGTAATACAATACCCGGAAACAATGGGTCCACCGGTTACACAAACTCCTATTATATGGCTAAAATAGGAACGTTGTCAAGTTCATCATCTGCCTAGCCTTTTCCCAACTACGTTGGGGTCGGCTTCCAATCTAACCGGATGCAGCTGAGAACCAGTGTTTTTGAATGTTTTGAACGTTGTCAAGTTGCTAGTGCATTAATGATCCCGTATTTTTTAAAATAATTTCTTATAAAAAAATAGTTCCGTATTTCAAATTGTAATTAAAATCTTGTGTATTTTTATTTAATTTACATATTTATTTAAATACTTCTATTTTAAAATTCCAGACACAATAGTGGTAGACAGTGAAAACGGTGAGATTCTCCGTATGGTGGCCGGACAGAAGTTCATCTATGAAGGTGGGGAGATATCGCTGGTGATGCCCGATGATCACCAGCCGGAAGACGGGGATCACCACGACAATGGTGATAGTCAGGGTTGGTGATTACTTGTTTTGTTTTAGACAAGTAACGGCTTTAGTTTTTTCTTTTTAGGGTTCCGTACCCGAAGGGTAAAACGGGACCCTATTACTAAGACTTCGTTGTCTGTCTGTCTCCACGCTGTATCTCACTAACCGTGATAGCTAGAAAGCTGAAATTTTCACAAATGATGTATTTATGTTGCCGCTATAACAACAAATACTAAAAATGAAAAAAAAAATAAGNCTGTCTGTCTGTCTCCACGCTGTATCTCATTAACCGTGATAGCTAGAAAGCTGAAATTTTCACAAATGATGTATTTATGTTGCCGCTATAACAACAAATACTAAAAATGAAAAAAAAAATAAGGGGGATGGGGGTACGGAACCCTTCATGCGCGAGTCCAACTCGCACTTGGCCGGTTTTTTAAAAGAACGTTGACTAAATTATTATACTGATATTGGTCCAAGATTTACTGTATTTTTTTAATTCGACTGAATATTTCATACTAGCTTCTGACAGCGGTTTCACCCGCTTTCCCGTGGACACAACTCCGCGGTTCCGGAAAAAAATAGCCTATAGCCTTCCTCGATAAACGGGCTATCTAAAACCAAAATAATTTTTCAAATCGGACCAGTTCCTAATATTAGCGCATTCAACCAAATTAACAAACAAACTCTTCAGCTTTATAATATTTGAAGGGTGATAATAATGTGAAGAGACTGTAGCTCCATTGAAAATTCTGTAGTTTCTTAGAAAAGGTACTATGTGTTATTTTTTTTTTGTTATAAAAAGGTAATATAAGCAAATAATTTCAGATTCCAACGACGAATCACAGATAGAACTTCAAGTATCAGGAGATGAGGAAACTGCTAATGCCATCATTGCTGCGGCACAAGAACAAGGTAAATATATCATAATACTAGCTTCCGCCAGCGGTTCCACCCACTTTCCGTGGGAACTACTCCGCGCATCCGGATAAAAAGTAGCCTATAGCCTTCCTCGATAAATGTGCTATCAAACACTGAAAGATTTTTAAGGTAGTTCCTTAGCGCGTTCAACCAAACAAACTCTTCAGCTTTATAATATCAGTATAGATTTAAGCTTTTTTACTCAATCTATACTAATATTATAAAGCTGAAGAGTTTGTTTGTATGTTTGTTTGTTTGAATGCGCTAATCTCAGGAACTACTGGTCCGATTTGAAAAATTCTTTCAGTGCTAGATTCTTTCAGAAGCTAGTGTTTTAATATATGTAAATAAATATTTCCTAATTCTATCTATTATTCTTACAGGTGGTGCATTTATAAAGGTGGAGTCAGGCGAGATGTTCCGCGTGAAGTCTGTGTCGAGCACCACGTCAGACGGCGCCGACGCAGACGCCTTGCAGATCGTCGCGCAGGACGGGAACATGTTCAGGTGTCTGCTGTGCGAGAAGAATGGTGAGGATATGTATATCTATACTTCTATATTAATCTACACTAATGTATATAAGACAAAAGGTTTGATTATTTGTTTGTAACGAATAGGCTCCGGATCTACTGAACCGATTTGAGAAAGCTAGACTACCCCCGAGTAACATAGGCTATATTTTATCTGGGTACGGGAAGTTCCCCCGGGAGGGTGAAACTATGGAAAAACAGCTAGGTCGGGTTGCCCGGGTAATTAGGTTGAGGAGATCAGATAGGGAGTCGCTCCATGTGGCGCCAATTTAATTGGGAAAGGGATTATGACATGTTTACAGAAATAATAATTATTATTATTTACAGAAATAATTTTGATGAACTAGCTTCAGCCAGCGGCTTCGCCCACTTCCCGAGGGAACTATTTCCCGTACCCGTATAAAAAGTAGGCTATATGCTATTCTGACATATCCCTACTTCCCTACTTAATATTATAAATGCCAAAGTAACTCTGTCTGTCTGTCTGTTACGCTTTCATGCCTAAACCAGTGAGCCGATTTTGATGAAATTTAGTACAGAGATAGAATAGACCCTGAGGAATATAGGCTACTTTTTATCCGGGTGCGCAGAGTTGTTCCCACGGGACGCGGGTGAAACCGCTGGCGGAAGCTAGTATTATATAAGCGAGTTTTTGAGGATGTATGTGTGTTTGTTACTCTTATTTTAGACAACAAACGGGTCTTACTCACGATTAAATTATAAAGATACCTCTAAAATATGTGTACAAGTCGCCAAAGTTTAAAAACATTTGTTACTCTTGCACGCATAAACGAAAACATTGTTAAAAAAATTTTGATGAAACTTGGCATTGATATAGCTGGTTCAGAGAAACAAACAAACTGATCATGTTGAGATTACTTTTATAATATTAACTAGCCTTTTTTCCGCGGTTTCACTCGCATCCAGTGGGAATTACTGCCCGTACCTGGATAAAATATAGCCTATGTCACTCGTGGATAATGTAGCTTTTGAATGGTGAAAGAATTTTTGAAATCGGTCCAGTAGTTTTTGAGTCTATTCATTACAACCAAACAAACATAGTAAACAACAAAAATAGTATAGATTAATAATATTGTTGTAATATGTTATAGAATCGAGTACCGGCACAGTGTGCGAGGCGGACAACATGATGCGGCACCTGAAGACATGCCACGACGCGCGGGTCTACCTGTGTCGCTTCTGCGGCGCTGTCATGCGACGCCGGGGACACTATGCGCAGCATATCGGTTAGATTGTCTAGTTTTATTTTACATTAAAAAAAAAATGTTTTATTTTACTTTGTGTTTGAAAAAATATTTTTTAAGATAAAGATAAAGGTCACTGGGCACCTTTGTATGGAAACTATACCCACGGCGGACACAAACGAAATATAGCACGATATAATGACCTAAGGCTCTGATTTACTATGGCATTAGTCGCATCAATGTGAGGCATGGGAATCTCGAGAAAATCAAGTGGAAACACCAGTTATAATCCCTATATCAATGAGGATTACCACTGTCAGAATTGAGCCGATTTGAAGAGAAAACACACCGATTAGCCTCATTATCATACGGCCAGGATCTGATGATGGAAAATCTTAGAAGTCGAGGGTAACTCTCGAAAATTGTAGGCATTTCCATGTCCAGACCAAGTAAAAACTTGATATTCGACGGTATATTGAGTGAGTCTACATGACCGAGAAGTTTGGACCTTACCTGATGATGGAGACGACAGAAGGTCAAGATAACTCTTCATAGGTATATAGTAATTACTATGTGTTTGGGCTTATTTAATTCGTATTGGCGAGATCTTTGCACAGAGAAAGGTTTGACTGCTATTGTGTGTCACATGTCAAGTTTTTACTCCATGTGTGCCTACAATTTTCTAGAGTTGCCCTCGATTTCTCAGGGTTTCCAGTTCATCATCAGATCATGGACATCAAAATTAAGATCTTCCCTTTTGAGAAGTCGGCTAGCAATACAAACAAGCGTTGTGACCACAGAAATATTAATAACAGGAGAAGTGGTAAGTGGGCGTGTCGCTGTCTCCTCGAACAGGCGATCGTACCGCAAATAATTCGTAAATTCCGTCTCCGCGAACTAGTCTGAACTGTTTTGCTATAAATACATTGCTCCTTCACAACTACGCAAGTTTGTCACTCAGTGACCAGACAAGCAATGTATCTATTGCTTTTACTAAACCGCGCGTGTAGTAGTTGCCGTGTGGTAGGGGAAACTGGAGACACAGCTATCCGATACATTTTCGTCTACAGGGCATATCTCCTTCTTTAAAATATCTATGGTTGTGACCTATACAATCCTCTGAAATCATTTGATTATTATATATTTTTAAACGATCCTGTACATCCTTCTCCATGGAATTTTAATGCAATATTTATATATAATGAAAGGTCTTATTATTCCCTTTAAATTAAAACCATTTTCATTCATGTCCGCCACTTTTCGCAAAGCGGGTCCAATTCGCCCAATGACCTTTATTTGTTAAAAACATATGTTGTATAAAGTGGTATAATTATTTACAGTTTCAATATGTTTTGCCATATCAGGCGTAGAAATATATATTTATTAAACTAAACATCTACATTTGGATAATTGATCTAAAGAAATCGCAAGATATGTGGAAGAGAGTTACAATTTTGATTTTAAATATTATCTTTTAAAAAATCGTCTATCTTTAAATCCAGTTTTAGATGTTACAGATAAAAGTTTTAGATAGATAGATAATGTTTATAATTTTGATCACTTTTCTTTGAATATTTCTTGAATAGCTGTCTAGAATTTCATGTAATTGGATTGGGGATAGGATTTTATTCAAATAGGGATAACAGTTTTTTTTGTTAAAAAAAGGTATTCAATTTTTTAAAGAAATATCATATAGAGTTTTTTTAAACAAGTTTTGAATTTATCATATTATATTTGTATTTGTCATTTTAGTTTGTTTCATAAATATTTCTAAAAAAATTCATTGTATTTTTTTCATGTATTTTCAATTATTTTCATTTTTTTTTGTAAAAAAAATATTTATAATGTTTTTTTTTTCAAAATTTTTTTGGTATTTCAATCTCCAGCGACGCACGCGACGGAGGCGAAGTCCGGGGCGCGCGCCGCACACCGCTGCGGCACGTGCGGCAAGGCGTTCGGCTCCCGCACGCTGCTGGCGGAACATGCCAACGTGCACTCGGGGGCGAAGCCCCACGTCTGCGCAGTCTGCGGCAAGGCCTTCGCCTCCAAGTACACGCACCAGGCGCATCTCAAGACACATGCTGTTAGTATTCACCATCTACCTAGCCTTTTCCAGGATGCAGCTTCCAGTGCCACATGGAGCGACTGCCTGTCTGACCTCCACAACCCAGTTACCTGGGCAACCCAACACCTATTGGTGAGATTGGTTGTCAGATTTTCTGACTTCTTACTACCGCCCGTAACGACTGCCAAAGATGGTCAAAAGATTCGATCCAACCATAAAGGGAGGATTCGATGATGAAACTGCTTCCCATAATCAATCAAAATTTATACTAATCTTATATATAAACATGAAAAGCTGTTCGCTAGTCTCACTAAAACTCAAGAATGGCTTGACCGATCGGGCTTATTTTGATTTTAAAATGTTTATACAGATCGAGGGAAGGTTTAAACCATGAAAAAATGTATGATTATAAAAAAAAGGTAAGTAATACGAAGTTTACCTGGTCAGCTAGTATTATATACATTCAGACGTCACTTGCGATAGTAAAAAATCTTGTTGGATTGGTAAAATATCCTGTTAGATTGGTAAAATTTGACAAATTCGGGTAGGTTGACCTGCTGTCGCCTGTACTATCAGCTAAGAAAATACTCTTTAAATATATAAATACGTTAATATGTGATTCATGCTTAAAGTGATGTTGTCTGTAGGTCCGTCCGCGTCCCTACAAGTGCAATCAGTGCGGCAAGTCATTCCTAACGCAGCAGAATCTCAATCAACACGAGAAAACTCACTCCGGCATCAAAGACTTCATCTGCAATATATGCAGTAAGTACACTTTTATTATCTTTTTAGGGTTCCGTACCCAAAGGGTAAAACGGGACCCTATTACTAAGACTTCGTTGTCTGTCTGTCTCCACGCTGTATTTCATTAACCATGATAGCTAGAAAGCTGAAATTTTCACAAATGATGTATTTCCGTTGCCGCTGTAACAACAATTTATACAAAAAAATAATTAAGGGGGGTTCCCATACAATAAACGTGTGAAACCGCACATTATAATTTTGTTATTCGTATACTTGTATAAAAAAACAAAGTTATTTTTGCTGCCGGAAAATGTTTGTATTTTGGCCAGTTATAGGTAATAGATAAGTTAATTTTTCATAGATAATAGTACGGAACCCTTCGTGCGCGAGTCCAACTCGCAGTTGACCGGTTATTTTAACAAATATTTGTGTGTTTAGACAAGGCGTTCAGCACACAGCACAACCTGGAAGTCCACGGCGTGGTACATTCAGGGAACAAGGCGTTCGTCTGCAGCGTCTGCGGCAAGGCCTTCGCCCGCCGGGCCGAGCTCAGGGACCATCTCCGGATACACACTGGTCAGTATATTATACTGTACTAGCTTCTGCCAGCCATTTCACCCGCGTCCCGTCGGAACTATTCACCCGGATAAAAAGAATTTTTCAAATCGGGCCAGTGGTTCCTGAGATTAGCGCGTTTAAACAAACAAACTCTTCAGCTTTATAATATTAGTATAGATATGCTATACACTACTGTGTCGGGGGAACAACTTCCAACACCCGGATAGTGCGGCCTTCAAGCATTTTTTTTAAAGTTTAATTTTCTTTAAGTCGAAGTTTCTATTCAGATTCAAGATTAAACTAAGAATTAAGTCAAGGTCAAAGTTGTAAGCCCAAGTTATGTAAGTCCGCTTCAAACCTTATCGGTTAAGTCAAGATAAGGTCGAAGATAAAGTCAGAGTCAAGGTCAAAGCTTGAGTCAAGGTTGTCAGTCTAAACCCAAAGGTAAAAAATAATTTTGAAATGCTACATCAAGTCAAGGTCAAAGTTTTAAGTTCAGACTTTAGTGAAAGACAAATTTTCAAGTTAATGTCAAAATTTGAGTCAATGTCAAGAGTTTTGTCAAGGTCAATGTTTAAGAAAATATGTAAGTTATTTTTATCTATAAAAGTCTTTTAAAAATCGTGCTTTTTACTAGGTACACGTTAAAAGATTTACGAGTTTTTTAAAGATCTCGAAAAAAGATTACGACTATAGTCCAAAAAATTTATTTAATTTGCTTAAATTAGTCCCAATTTTTGACCCGCTTTAATTTCGTAAATATTAAGTTAGTGTGTTTCCTCCAGGCGAGCGTCCGTTCTCGTGCGACATCTGCGGCGCTCGCTTCACGCAGCGCTCGAACCTGCACTCCCATAGACGAGCCACGCACTTCGACGACAAGCGCTACCACTGCGACCAGTGTCCCAAACGATTCAAACGTAGGAGGTAAGCATTTAGATTAAAGTGAATGCGTCGTCTGGAAGCGGGAAATTCAATTATAAAATGTTTTTTTTTCATGTTTTACCTAAGTTAACATTCAATATGAGAGATCTTATCTTTTGTGGTTATAATATACCACAAAGTAATTTTTGATGTCCTTGCTTAACTTCGAAACTTTTAACAATTCAAATGTTACCCGATAAAAGTTTTATTGCGAAATATCATAGTATATTTATTTCAACTCACAAATTTCACAAACGTACACAGAAATAATAACAAAACATTTACAAATTATACACTAAAACCTTCCTCGAGAATCACGCTATCGAGTAGTAAAGACCGCTTGAAGATCGGTGCAGTAGTTTTTGAGTTTATCGCGATATAATTTTATCCTTAGACTACTAGAGTACCACATAAAGGCGTCGCACACAGGCGAGAGGCCATTAAAGTGCGGCCTGTGTCAGCTGTCCTTCGTGTACCCCGAGCACTACAAGAAACACGTTCGCACCCACAGCGGGGAACGACCTTATGTTTGTGAGGTGAGTATGACAATACCTGTTAACAATACTAGTATATTGCGATTTTCTTCTTATCTCACTCGCTGCAGGTTTTATCAACTAACAAGCCAGAGTGTCAGAGTTTTCTCAAATGCCTGACGACCTCTGATGTGGAATTGTAACGACTGCTACTGAGTAGTATTCGAGGACGCTTTATGTGCCTTCCCAGGCACGGGGGTGTAACAGCGCCAACTTCTAAACTCCAGGCTGCTTTGTGAAAGTTTCTAAAACGGGAATTGAACCCGAAACCGCTAGACCAACGAGGCAGTTATACACCGTGTTCCTAAGGTTATACATAAACTTCGGCATGTTATTCAGACCATTGAATTGACCATTTTTTTACTATGGAAACTTTTACGATTTCCAAGTAAAAAAAAAAAATATATACAAACTATATGCTTGAATGAAATTTTTCTAATATGAGTTACTATTTACCTGCGCTGGCAACGTCGCATTTGAAACTTTGGTTCACATGTCCATATAAACTTTTTCTCACAAAAAGACTCTTACTCACAGCATAACATAATTAAATTGGTTAAACTTAAATTACAAATAACTTTAAAACTATGCGATTTGNAAGAAGCAGTAATTCTACATAAATCTATTTTTTTAATTTACCGTAAAAAAAAATATATATACAAACTATATGCTTGAATGAAAATTTCATTCTATATGAGTAACTAATTACCTGGGCTGGCAACGTCGCATTTGAAACTTTGGTTCACATGTCCACATAACTTTTTCTCATAAAAAGACTCTTTCTCACAGCACAACATATTTAAATTGGTTAAAACTTAAATTACAAATAACTTTAAAACTATGCCATTTAAACTACTACTTCCTTTGTACGATATGTTTAACAAGAGCCATAGAAGTATTATTCAAAATTAATGTATATCCTCAGGAACACGGTGTATAGTATACATGTCGCTTATGCCAGCGATAACAGTTCGTCAAAATGAAAGATCTTAAACGTCTGATGTCGAATTCTAAGAGCCCGGGGAAACGACGGGTTGCGCGAGACGATTCGAGATGTTTCAGACTTATCATACCATACCATTGCATTGCATTGACTGCCTTTTTAGAATGTATGGACAACGCCATCTATCGGTAAAAGTGAACACTTATTAAAGCTGTCCAAACAGCGACACCGTCACACAACGAAGGGCAGAAACAGCTTTAATTTTCATCGATTTAGCTTAAAAACTGACGGAGTTTCATAGACACTTACCCCCCCCTTTTTCACCCCCGTTAAGGCAGAATTTCCAAGAATAATTATTGCGTCATTCTTAATTCTTAATTTCTAACCAAATAGCCAAATATTAATTTTAATCGAATTAGCTTCAAAACTGACGGAGTTTCATACAAATTTACCCCCTCCTTTTTACCCCCTTAAAGAGCGAATTTCCAAAAAAAAATAGCCTATATGTTATTCTGATATATAAGCTATATGCCTGCCAAGTTTCATCAAAATCCGTCCAGTGGATCCTGAGATTAGCGTGTGCAAACAGACAAACAAACATTCAAACATACAAACAGACAAAAATTTTTTTTCGAATTCTTACTCTTCTTTCAATTTCTAATAACCCTACATATTTTGTTTTGTAAAAATATTAAATGTACAGATACGATTTTTTTACTGTTTTATTATATGTATAGATTGCGATGTAGTGGGCGCATATTTGAGAATATTAGACAGGAAAGAAGAGATATTGTTTTGTTTTTCTTTTGAAAAATGTCACTCTTTCGATGAGCTCCGATTGTTTGATTATGTAATGCTGTGCGCGATCCATCCGTTTGTGAGTGATCATCTTTTCATGATGAGATCGTCCGTGTTTCAGAACGTTAAATTAGTGAGTCCCGTCTGTTATTTTAACATCTTTGACTACTTCTTTTAAAATGTATTGAGGTACTCCATTTAAAATGACGTGACTACGCGGGTAGAAAACTTGTACCTAGTAAAAAATAACGAATTTTTATATTTTTTTTAAGAAAAAAGATTTTGACTTAACCATTACTTATACAATGGCCTTGACTTATAGGTTGACCTTGACTTGGGGGTTGTCTGACTTTAACCTTGACTTAAACCAGCTTTAGTCTTGAAGTCCTATATTCTTAGATCGACTGACTGACAAGTTGACTTTTAGTTAATGCCAAGGTGACTTTGACCTTAACCTAAACTTTGACTGACTTGAACTGAAACAAATGGGATGGTTAATACGTCACAAATGGAGTAGTCAAAATTTCATAAATGGGGTACCTACTTCAAATCTTCTAAAATGAAAAAATCTGAAGCGTAATCAGTCCCACTGATTTATCTTCTATACATATAAAAATTAGAATCTTGAATCATTCACTGACTCCCAAACCCGTGAACCTATAAAGCTGAAATTCTGCACAGAAGTTCATCTTAAGACTTTCACGTGATATAAGAAAGGATTTCCTGAAATTATCACGGGAACGGGAAAAAACGATCATTAACCTTCCACTATTGTGATAAGGTTGAAAATCTATTGCAGAAGTTTGACAGATTGTGCTAACTTCAGGTGCTGTCGTCTGTACATACAACACATTTGAAATTAAGTTAAAAAGAGTTTTTTTTATGGATTTCCTTGCCGGTTCTTCTCCTTGAAACCCTCTTGGCACCATGCCAACGAGCTTGACGTTTCACAAAAACTTTTATAGGCCTATTTGTAATAAAAATGCTGGGTTATTTCCTTAATTCCAGATCTGCGGCAAGTCGTTCAACTCGCGCGACAACCGCAACACGCACCGCTTCGTGCACAGCGACAAGAAGCCCTACGAGTGCGTCGCATGCGGCGCCGGCTACATGCGCAAGCAGCTGCTATATGCGCACATGAACACTAGCGTACGTATTGAAAACACATAAAACATACTGCATAACACAACATTTACCACATAAAGTTGACAGACAATGTTCAGTACACAATCTTCATTGCACAATGTTCAGTGCACAATGTCTAGTGCATAATGTTCGGTACACAATGTTCAGTGCATAATGTTCAGTACACAATGTTCAGGGCATAATTGTGACGACCTCGTTGGCGCAATGGTTACCATGCCGGACTGCCGAACTGATGGTCCCGGGTTCGATTCCCGGAACGGTCAACATTTGTGTGATGAGCATGTTTGTTGGCTGTGGTCTGGGTGTTATAATATGTATCTATTTATAAAAATATATACGTAACTAGCTTCTGCCCGCGACTTCGTACGCGGATCCTGTTTTTTTTTTATATAAAAACCTTCCCTCGATCTGTACAAACATTTTAAGACCAAAATAAGCCCGATCGGTCCAGCCGTTCTTGAGTTATGCGCTTACCAACACATTTAGCGATTCATTTTTATATATAAGAAGATAAGAAGATTATATGTAGTTTATCAGTTGTGTTAGCACCCATAACACAAGCTAATTAATAGCTTACCATGGGGCTAACCGACCGTGTGTGAAAAAGGTGTCCCGATATTATAGGTGTCCCGATATTATAATGTTCAGTGCACAATATTCATTGCACAATGTTCAGTACACAATGTTCACTGCACAATGTTCAGTACACAATGTTCACTGCACAATGTTCAGTACACAATGTATACTGCACAATGTTCAGTACACCATGTTCACTGCACAATGTTCACTTCATAATTTTCAGTACACAACATTCACTGCACAATGTTCAGTACACAACTTTCACTGCACAATGTTCAGTACACAACATTCATTATAATAAGAAGTATAAGTTTTAATGACCACACAATAAGTAAATTTGAAGAACGGGAACAGTCTAATTGTTACAACGATAATCATAGATCATGCTTTATTTTTGCAGGGTCATTTAGCGGAATCCATAGTTGTCAATCAACCGAGAGTCATCAAAGTTACTGAGAATGTAAGTTAATATTATTTACTTATTTAAATCCTACTATTTTAATAATATGATTATTTGTAATGCTTCTTTACTTTTTTCAGAGCTCAAATTCTCAGACAACGGATATTACAAATATAGAATCAAATTCTAGTAAATTCGACGCGGTAAGTGAAACATTTTTTGTTTTACTTTTAAATTTACCTAAAATAAAACACGGAAGAACTCGTAATGACAAGATGGTCACCCATCCACGGATCGACCACGAAAAGCGTTGCTTAACACAAACTTAGCCACGAGCCCTTTATCTAGACTTCATAGTGCCCGTTACACAAGTTCCAGATAAAGTCCCAGATAGCTATCTGAGAGATACTGCTGTAAAAATGTTTTTAATTTTGACTACTTTTCTATAGCATTATTTGTCGGATAAGTATCGAGAACTTTGTCTAGAACCTGTGTAACTGGTTAAAGTTAGTTTCCTTTTTTTTTATTATTATTTTTTTAGGAAGTAGTTCTTTCTATTTACATATATTTAGAACATACTTATTCTATTACAAAAAAAAACCTAAACTAAAAACTAAAAAGCGTCAAAAAATTCCTCCCCATCGCTGTCGACCGGGAGCGTGCCCAAAAGGCTGGCAGCATTACCACGCTGGATGGCAATGCTTAGGGTTGGCCTACATCTGGCAGCACGGAATCGCCTTTTTCCGTCGCCCATTCTCTTTCTGTCGCTTAGAACTGCCATTTGCTAGACCGAGACAGAAAGCATAATGCCGATCGCCTCGAGGATTCCACCGCGTGCTACCCTTAGTCTTTGACCAAGGTAATAGCCAGCCCCTTGGTCACGGGTAGCGTCAACCAGCCGCTAATAAAGTTTCCTAAATATTATTATTTTTATAATTTCTTCTTTCAGATATTTGAAACCAGTGAATTAGAGGCTAGCGTCAAATCCGTTGGTAAGTATAGTAGTAATATGTATAGACAACAGCAGGCCAACCTACCCGAATCTGCCAAATTTTACCAATCGAACATTAACCTTCCACTATTGTGATAAGGTTGAAAATCTATCGCGGAAATTTGACAGATCGAGGTAGGTTGATGTGCTGTCGTCTGTACAATAATTATGTTAAAAAATCTTATTTTTATTTTATTTTCTATATACATATTACATTTATTACCTAAATTATAACTATTCTTATATACAAAGCTTAAACCTAATATATCTAAAAAAATAAACCTAAAATCTTATTATTGACAATTAATATATTTTAATTTTCAGTAAAATCGGAGACTGAAGTGAATTTACAAGATGCCAAATTTTTCATAACGGATGACAAGAAGTTAATATTACAGGATAGTGGTGAGTAAGGCTATTAAGGACCATTTTCAAAGGTTCCAGATAGATATCTGATGGATAATGTAAAAAGTAATCAAAATTAAAGTCATTTATATGTTACTAGCTTCTGCCAGTGGCTTCACCCGCTTCCCGAGGGAACTATTTCCCGTACCCGGATAAAAATAAGCCTATGTTGTTTCTCAGGGTCTATTCTATCTCCGTACCAAATTTCATCAAAATCGGCTCATTGGTTTAGGCGTGAAAGCGTAACAGACAGACAGAGTTACTTTCGCATTTATAATATTAGTAGGGATTATCTGTCAGATAGCTGTGAACTGTTATTTTGATAATTCTTGTGCAATTAAATAATGTTGATATATTGTTCACAGATAAAACTACATTGAATTTAATACAAGAAGGGGATGAATCTACCTTGCTAACAATACGTGAGTTTTAAATCAAAATATTTTTATCTTGATTTTATATGTTTATCTTCATATTTGTTTATATTTATTTAGCTATACAAACATAATTATTTGATACGCTAAAATGTTGAGTCCACAGTCTGTCTGTCTCCAGGCTGTATCTCGTGAACCATGATAAATAGAAAGCTGAAATTTATTGTCACTTTGTCAAAGAATACAAACAAATTAGGGGCTCCCGTAACACGCGAAATCTTTACAGAACCCTTCAAAATTAAAAGCATTTATTCAAAGTAGGCTGAAAACAGCACTTTTCGAACGTCAAAATTACATGAGACAGCCCCAATAACGCCCGCCCTTCACCACTTCCTATGTGTTTTTGCTGGCAAGAAGAAGTGGCGCAACAAACTCCCCAGCAACAATGTGCGAGGTCGACTCGCACTTGACCGGCTTGTTTATTTTACAAAACAACAATAATTATCTTTTTGACATTCCGTTAATTAATTAGTTTTATCTTACAGATAACATAGGCGAGAGAGCAGAGGGAACAATTCTTGAGGCGGTAGATGCTGATCAACTGGGTGAACAAACTGAGGTATGTCATGTATCAATGTACTGCAAAATCTATACTATCTATACTAATATTATAAAGAGGAAAACTTTGTTTGTTTGTTTGTTTGGTTGTAATGAATAGGCTCAAAAACTACTGGACCGATTTTAAAAATTCTTTCACCATTCGAAAGCTACATTATCCACGAGTGACATAGGCTATATTTTATCCGGATACGGGCAGTAATTCCCACGGGATGCGAGTGAAACCGCGGGAAAACGGCTAGTCTTAGATATTTTGATGACATCATGATCTTCCTGCCCTTCTACCAATTTATTTGTGGTCGGTTCAGCATGTTTTCTCCTTCCATACTCTTCTATCTGCCGTCATCTCACAAATAATATACTTCCTAGCCATATCGACTTTCACACAATCCATCCATCGTTTCTTTGGTCGTCCCCTTCCACAAAATCCATGCTCAAAACCTTCCTTCAATATTGATGACAATATACTCTATACGTTTTTATAAAGTTAAAGAGTTTGTTTGTTGAACGCGCTCTCTCAAGAACTGCTAGATCGATCTGAAAAAAATCTTTCAGTGTAGCCCATTTGTAGGGGAACGCTATAAGCTAGTTTGGTCCGGGTGCGCGGAGTAGTTACCACGGGACTCGGGTGAAACCGCTGGTGGAAGCTACCCAGAGATAGAGTTTAGATTAAACCTTGCTGAAAATGCAAATAATTTATTTTCTTTGGGCCAGTTTCAGGTATCCAGATAATGTTATAAAAATCATTTTTACATCTGATCTGGCCCTTAAAATTAAATATTAGAGAGTATGTACATACAACAGCAGGTCACGTACCCGAATTTATCAAATTTTACCAATCAAACGTTAACCTACCACTATTGTAACAAAGTTGAAAATCTATTGCAGAAATTTTTCAGATTGTGGTAGCTTGATGTGCTGTCTGTACCAATAAATTATTACTACCACCTTTAATAATAAACTTTTGGTTTTATGTTTTTCAGATTGTAGCAAATGACGAAAATGGCGGCATGGTTCGACTTATACAAATTAAATTACCAGATGGCAACAACGGATGGGTCGCCATCAATCGGTGAACGTAATAAGGTAGACGACAGGGTAAAAATAAGCAAATCCATTTAGTCCGTAATTTAGATTATCGCAAAATATTGCACATGCATTTTTTGTTTTTAAAAATCTCTGAATAATAACAAAGATAATGAGTATTAGCGTCATGGCACATTGTACCGGCACCGCTCCAACCCGGCAAATAACGTGTCATTTAAATTTGAACATTAAATCGTATGACGTATGATGTATTTCATAACGTCAAAACAAAAAAGCCAACGGCGGGCTGTCAGCGCGCGGTTTCCTATCTAACAACTCACGTTGTTATGAAATATATCATACGTCATACGATTTAATGTTCAAATTTAAATGACACGTTATTTGCCGGGTTGGAGCGGTGCCGGTACAATGTGCCATGACGCTAATACTCATTATCTTTGTTATTATTCAGAGATTTTTAAAAACAAAAAATGCATGTGCAATATTTTGCGATAATCTAAATTACGGACTAAATGGATTTGCTTATTTTTACCCTGTCGTCTACCTTATTACGTTCACCGATTGATGGCGACCCATCCGTTGTTGCCATCTGGTAATTTAATTTGTATAAGTCGAACCATGCCGCCATTTTCGTCATTTGCTACAATCTGAAAAACATAAAACCAAAAGTTTATTATTAAAGGTGGTAGTAATAATTTATTGGTACAGACAGCACATCAAGCTACCACAATCTGAAAAATTTCTGCAATAGATTTTCAACTTTGTTACAATAGTGGTAGGTTAACGTTTGATTGGTAAAATTTGATAAATTCGGGTACGTGACCTGCTGTTGTATGTACATACTCTCTAATATTTAATTTTAAGGGCCAGATCAGATGTAAAAATGATTTTTATAACATTATCTGGATACCTGAAACTGGCCCAAAGAAAATAAATTATTTGCATTTTCAGCAAGGTTTAATCTAAACTCTATCTCTGGGTAGCTTCCACCAGCGGTTTCACCCGAGTCCCGTGGTAACTACTCCGCGCACCCGGACCAAACTAGCTTATAGCGTTCCCCTACAAATGGGCTACACTGAAAGATTTTTTTCAGATCGATCTAGCAGTTCTTGAGAGAGCGCGTTCAACAAACAAACTCTTTAACTTTATAAAAACGTATAGAGTATATTGTCATCAATATTGAAGGAAGGTTTTGAGCATGGATTTTGTGGAAGGGGACGACCAAAGAAACGATGGATGGATTGTGTGAAAGTCGATATGGCTAGGAAGTATATTATTTGTGAGATGACGGCAGATAGAAGAGTATGGAAGGAGAAAACATGCTGAACCGACCACAAATAAATTGGTAGAAGGGCAGGAAGATCATGATGTCATCAAAATATCTAAGACTAGCCGTTTTCCCGCGGTTTCACTCGCATCCCGTGGGAATTACTGCCCGTATCCGGATAAAATATAGCCTATGTCACTCGTGGATAATGTAGCTTTCGAATGGTGAAAGAATTTTAAAATCGGTCCAGTAGTTTTTGAGCCTATTCATTACAACCAAACAAACAAAGTAACAAAGTTTTCCTCTTTATAATATTAGTATAGATAGTATAGATTTTGCAGTACATTGATACATGACATACCTCAGTTTGTTCACCCAGTTGATCAGCATCTACCNATCATACGTCATACGATTTAATGTTCAAATTTAAATGACACGTTATTTGCCGGGTTGGAGCGGTGCCGGTACAATGTGCCATGACCCTTAAAGTTCAGGAGGGGTCCTGACGTCACGCCTATGTCAAAATCGTACAAAGTCGTGACGTCACGCGCAATTTCAACGGTCTATAGCTTCGTAATTATTTGTTTAGATGAAAAACTAAAAAATATGTATGCAATATTTTTTTATAACCTAAAAGACGGACTAATTCGATTTTTAGTCGTCATGCCTATTGTTACATATTTCATAAGTGCAATAACTTAAACTTTTGCTGCAAAACGACTGAACTGGTTGAGATGAAATTTGATTATGATGTGTTAATAAATGGCATTTGTGAATCTATACTTGTAATATTATAATGAGGAAAAATTTCTATGTATGTTTGTAACGAATTGGCTCAAAATGCACTGGAATTGTTTTAAAAATTCTTTCACTTGTTATATAGTTAAACTATGCCATGGTATAACATAGGCGATATTTTGTCTTTACTGAGACGCGGGTGAAACCGCGGGAATACACCTAGTTAAGAATATATCTAAGTTTCCCTGTATATAAGGCTATGATGTAATTACATAACTGTAATATTTATAATAATTTATTTTCTAGAAGACTGACTGGATTCACTGTAAATATATAAAAAAAATTGTATCTATGCAATAAATATAATATCAATTGTGTCAAATATATGTATATCTTGGGAAAGAAAACTCCGCAAAGCGGTCAAATCTAATGTTTAGTTGATTTTCTTCTAAATAAGTGTTATTGAAACTATAATTCTATAATTATTGTCGAACTTGAGCCTCAAAACTCCATTTGAATATGTATTTAACGGTAAATAATCTTAATAGGTCTTTACACAAGCAATATAACAAATAAACTATTGCCTAAAAAAAAGTTCAATTGATATAGTAACTCTTATTATTGTATTGATGTATTACCGAAATTATCTATATCTATACTTCTATACTATTATTATAAAGCTGAAGAGTTTGTTTGTTTGAACGCGCTTATCTCAGGAATTACTGGTCCGATTTGAAAAATTCTTTAAGTGTCGGATAGCCCATTTATCGAGGAAAGCTATAGGCTACTTTTTATCCGGGTGCGCGCTGTAGTTCCCACGGGACGCGAGTGAAAACCCTGGCAGAAGCTAGTATTGCAATATAAAATGTTCAGCTAAACATTGCCGGAATCAACTAATTGGCATTTTGCCAAAAACTAACGACTACTGGGAGATTTCGAAATTACCAGTATAACCTTAATATAAAATATTTTTTAGTCACATTTTATTTTGTTTTCTATGAAAATAAGTTAATAACCTACTCAAATGGAGTGTCCAGTATGTATTTATTTTGGCGACAGAACCGAAAAAAATAGTTAGTCATGTTCTTTTATGTAATGCTAATTATGTAAAAAATCTTGTACATTCATAATTATGTAAATATCCTATTGTTTTGCTTGTTTTGCTCCACATCGCTGTCATTGTGGTGAAGCAGTCGACAGTCTTGGGCATCATGGTCTGTCGT